>LD364957.1:0-74373 GCA_001465055.1 Ptychodera flava | reverse complement strand
CGGTTTTTAAATGATGTATCTTAACGGTCGTTGTGTGTTGTCACTTTTTTTAGTTTTAGTCTTGTTTTGTTGTTTATTGTGATATTTTGTGTGTTGTCCGCCAATCTAAATTGCCCTTAAGGGATGAATAAAGTTGAATTGATTGATTGATTGATTGATTTTTGAACTGTTCATGGCAGATGAGCTGGTCACCATACTTTTTACAATCTTGGCCCTCCTAATGACCGCTCCCCTGGTGCCGTCTTGGGACACAAGTCCATGTACTCAGCAATAGGGCGCCTTGGCACACTCGTTCTTCATCTTCCCAAGCACCCTCTGGTTCTGTTGGCTGTAGTGGAAGTGATCATGCAGGTAGTAGAACGTCTCATAGAAGGGCCAGTCTCTGGCCATATCCTTGTAGACGTCCTCTGTGTGTATCTCGAGGAAGAGTACGTCAGTATCTGAGTACGGCAGCTGGTGGCGCTTCCCTGGTTGTATAAGAAGTCATATATGTGAAGCTTGAGAGGTTCAGCATGCTAATGCCCGCATAAACCAGTCGGTTGAGTACGAGCCTGTGCTAGTGGAGTGGAACTGCCTCAAGATCATCATCAAAGACGTTGACCTGTGCATAGGCAGAGCTGGCTAGCAGGCAGCTAATCTTGTCTCCTTGTCTGCGTGCACAAGCTCCACGTCAATCTGCAGAGGTTATCCATGGTTTTCCTGCTTGCTGCGGTTCTCCATGGTTTTCCAAAAGACAGAGTTGTTCATCAGCTTGTTCAGCTTCTAAAAGCCTTCTAAAGCTCTGTGTTAAGCCAGATTTAGGGTGCCATCCAGGCGTTCTGCGCAAACTTCAGGGAACGATGGATCTTTCTCAGATGCAGCTTCTGCGAGAGGTAAAACTGCAGGCTGGGTAGTGGAGAATGTAGCGCTTCTTGCCAAAGAGGTTGGGGACAAACTTTCAACGTCACATGGTGCTCACCTTCCTCCAAAGAGCCCTTATTTATGCAATGCAGCCACTATTCCTTAAACACCTTGCGCTCTGGGGAGAGAGGGTAATCATTGTGGGCTTGCTGCAGCTCAACAGGGTTCTTGAGGTCTACTTTGAGGATCTATCCTTCAGGACCACCCTCAGGGTAGGTGGCAATGGTGGCCTCGAGCATTACAAAGTAATCCACCCATTGGAAGCAAATGACTTATCGCCCAGCCATAGAGGTAGTTGGCGTTCAGGTAGTGGATGTAGCTCTTGGGCTTCGCCAGGTCGTATTCATCAACTGCAGGGTATCTTTTCACCACCATCGAGATCCCTCCTCATGCCCTTTCTTGACGAATAGGTGCTTGTCGTAGTAAGTTAGCAGATCTAGCACAAACCCTGTCTTTTTCAGAAGTGCATCCCAAGAGAGACTGGGGCTTGCGTAGTAGTGGGCCAGGTTCAGGTCATATTGGTGTAGGCTTGTCTTATGGAACATCTCAAAGATGTCTTCAGGATGAGGACGTCAGTGCGGTTGTACAAGTCGTGGTAGTCTTCAGGGTGATACAGCCGAAGGCCTCCCAGTCTTTTTTCGCATGGGCATAGTTCCTTTTCATGATGCCTGGGCCATAGAGCTCGAGCTTGCTGTAGAAACCTCTGTTGGCAGGAGCTCAGACTCAGTGAACAGCTCCCAGCCTTCGTGGTACGAGAGGGCGTGTCACTCTTTACAGGGCTCATAGGAGTTGGCCACCATAAGTTTGATCACTATCAAAGCTATCAAAACTGTTTGGATTGATAACGTGGTTTGGCCGCCATATTAGATTTTGTCAAAAATCCAATGTAATCTTTACAATATCTTCAACTCAACAACTAACACACCATTTCAACTTAAATTTTACTTGTGTCGTCACTATTATGAGTAGTATCATCTTTGCAAAACACAGGCAGATCAGTTATGTGGTTTGGTGTCGATGTTGTCTATGATAAGAAAACCTTTGATTACCATCAAATAATGTGCAAACTACTTCTCTGCTAAAGCCAATAAACCGTTTGAACAAAAGTTTTACTCGTATCATTATTAGTATTAGTACTTACAAGTTTGTGAAAGGCATTAGGATAAGTCATGTGGTTTGGCGGCTCTATTGGTTTTTCCGATAAACCTAAGATAACCATTGAATAACACTATAAATACTATTCCTCAAAATCTTATTCACTGAAATGTTACTCATACCATCACTGTCGTGTGTGAAAATAGGAGGGCAAAGAACATTTTGATCATTTACGCTGTTTAGAGGATATATTGGTTTTTGCAAAAAGTATAATTATTAGTGAATAATTTTCAAAATTATTCTTATACAAAACCAATGCACCATTTGAACTGAAATTTTACTGATATAATCATTCATGTATGTACTCTAATACTTACATAAGGCATTAGAGATAAGGCATTAAATAACCAATGATAAAAAGAGAATAATATTCAAAAATACTCTTATTTAAAAAAAACCAATTGCACTTTTTTAAAACCAATGCACTTTTTGTACTAAAAATTTTACTCATATCGTTATCAGTATTTGCACTTTATTATATCACAATCACTACTTAACGGCTCGGTCCCGAGTAACACTGCTTGCAGTTTCAATCCTCGTCTTTTCTTCCTAAAACTCTACTTCTTCCATAACTATTTTGCTCACCTAGGACTCAAAAATTACTTAACGTAAACTTCTCACACTTGCATGGCTAATAGGTACATATGAGTTGTCCTGTAACCGACTCTACAAATTTCAAAGTCTCACGACCTTGTGGCAATGGATTATCTCATAACCTAACCAGGTGTCAACTGAATGTAGTCATGTGGTTTACAACAGGTTCATTATATAGTCGGACGCTTCACAGAACAATCAGATATCTGTCGGATCATTATATGTAGCAGGTTTCATCAACTATCGCACAGTAATCTCGGGGTTAAATCAGTAATAACAAAACATAATTTAGTATGCAAATGAGCTGTTTATTACCTTAACACTGCCGGATTCTTCATGGGACAATTATATATTAATTAGATAAATACCTGCAGCAGGTTTTACCGAATTTGATGCAAGACTTTCTGAGTCATAGCACTAATTACAAGTGAAGGTTTGTGTTATATATATATATATATATATATATATATATATATATATATATATATATATATATATATATATATATATATATATATAGTTATATGACTAATTACAAATATATATCAAATATGCATTTAACCTTTTTATTAACTTGACACTGCTCAGTGCCTCAGACAATGTGTAGATATTTATTATAACTATATGTGTAGCAGGTTTCACCAAATTTGGCGTAGGGATTTTGGAGTTATATCACCAATTACAAAAGTTCATTGATATGCAAATGAGCAGGTAATTGATATGACACTCATAGTATCATCATTTAACTTAAATTATACTTGTACCATCCTAAATGTGAGTTTTTAAAGATATTGGATGGGTCACGAGGTTTGACGGCCTTATTTGACTTCAAAGAATTTCCAACTGAAACTTTAGAAATCTTCTTCTCTAGAACAAACGTACCATTTGATTTGACTTTTTAATTGTATCATCATTTGTATGATTACTATTAAACTTGCAAATAACATTTCCATCGGTAGTACTGTTTGGCAGACATACTGGTTTTTACGTAAGCAATACCAGCGAATAATATTCAATTTTTCTTCTTCAGAACAAACTCACGACTTGGAATGAACTTGTTCTCGTTCAATCCTCAATGTTTTTACTTTGAAATTTGCAAAAATCATATGGACAAGTCACATGGTTTTACGGCCATTTTGGATTTCCAAAAATACCAACATAATATTTAAAAATCTTATGAAGAACCGTACACTGATTGATCTTAAAGTTTTCTCATATAATCCTTATTGTTAGTACTTATAAATTTGCATAGGGCATTTTGATCGGTCGCGTGATTTGGTGGCCATATTGGTTTTTCAAAAATGCCAATTAAATCTTTCAAAACCGTCATTTCCAGAACAAGCCCAATATTTCATTTAAAAATCCCATCGTATCATCCTCTATATGTGTACTTCAAAGTTTGTGAAACATTTTGTCGGTCATAAGGTTTGTCAGTAATATTTTTGGGAAAAACCAATGATTACAAGCGAGTAATATTGAAAAAATCGATTTTCCTGGTGAGCTAGGGATCTGGTATATTTCAAATTTCTTGTAAACCGGGAATGACGTCTGTTCTTTATAAATTGATAATACAGTCTTGAGACGTCACATGACCTTGGCGGTCATATTGGATTTTCAAAAAACAAATAACCATTTCAATTTTTTAAAATCGTCTTCTCCAGAACCAATGCACCATTTGGACTGAAATTGTGCTCTTACTATCCTTAATGTGAGTACATTCAAGTGGTTTGGCGACCATATTTGATTTCGAAGAAATACCGTTAATCTTTAAAATTCTTCTTTATCGGTACCAATGTAGCATTTGAACTGAACTTTTGCTCGAATCATCCATTGTTTCGTAACTAACAAGTCTGCAAAGCACCTCAGGATCGGTAGCGTGATTTGCGTCCACATTGGTTTTAACGAGAAACTACCACGCGACTATCTTCAAAATTCTTCCGTACAAGAGCCGTAACATCATGTAAATCGCAGATTTTGCACATAGTATCATCAGTGTATATCAACAGCTTGGGCCTGCCAACGCTGCTTTCAGCTTCCATGTGTTTAATTTTCATTCATCGTTGTGTAGGAAAGGTGTTTGTTGAATACTCGCAATCCCCCTACTACAAAATTAATGTTACGTGCTAACACAAATTATTGGCTCTACTCCTCATGTTTAAGTGTGGACTTGTGGCTGTTTCGTAAATTCGAATTGATACGATAAAATTTTCTGTGATTTAGTACAAAAACTACCCCTTACGACAATAAACAACAGATCTACCTTTCTAAAGTCGGCGACTACTGTAAAATAATACAACGTAGATCACCAAACAACAGTATTCATCTACCTTTACATGAATTGCGAACAGTTAATCAAAAGGTACTGTTACGGGTCGTATTGCACAGTTATGTGTAATTTAAATGTAATAGATTTATTTTCCTAATATTCCGTCATGGAAACATAATACAACAATTTCAAAATACTGTGAATTCCAACCAGGTAAAGATGGTAATATCATTTACCAAATTTAAACACCAAACTTAGATTTAAATGCCTGTATTTTGCCCCTGATGCTTTTTGTTTGATGTTTTTATTATGTCGGATACGGAACCTGGCAGAAAGATTATCATTAGATAAACTTTTTTATAAAATGTTGTTGACTAAGGAGTACCAAATATTTCTTCCCCGAAGAATAAAAAACATCGAAACGATCAATTGCCGTAATTCTATTTGTCGGACTAAATTCATAATGGCAGACACAATGTCATACTTTGGCGTTAGCTTTACATACCTGTTGATGTTCCTTCCGCCCAACAAAGCAATGCCATGGCGATAATGAATTGTGTTTTCATTGATGAACGGTAACAATCGACCTTGCGAGAAAACAAATAAGATTTTTAGGTGATGTCTGCCAAAGATATCCATTCTAATTTATGCAATTTCGATGACACTTTATTATGTAACACACTTTATCTCAAGTTTACCGTTATAATAGACATGCATAACACGCTAAACAACAAACAAATTGTTTGTATCGAGCAATCATGATGTTTGCTTCAAAGGTTGTTCTTTCAGCAAGGACCGTAGGAGTGAACATTCAGATGGCACGTTGTGATCGATGCCTGACGTGATGTTTCTAACGTAAGCATATACCAGTTCCATTTTAGTTGTGGTTGTTGATAGCAGACGTCGTTTTATATATATATATATATATATATATATATATATATATATATATATATATATATATATATATATATATATATGGTCCATATATATGCCAGTAACTGAACGACATAAACATTACGAACAAATGTTTTTTTTCCTACCTGTCCTTCGGCAGAGTATAAAGTGCCAGTATTCCTGCAGTTGTCGGTAATTTCTACAGTTGCCGGTAATTGAACGACGCAAACATTACTGCAGACAAATGCTATCCCATCTGCCGCGCAGCAGAATATAAGGTGCAAAACAAGTTAGGCCTTTTAAGTCATATAAGATTTTCAGTGAACGGGCAAACACATTTTTCGCTAGGCAACAGAGAGAGGGCGCAGATAAAGAGCATCACATGTGATAATGAGTATCGAAAACGAGGCTGTACGCTGAAAGGGCGCTGACCGGTTTTTTACTTTATTTTCACTTTTTTCTTTTAATTCCTTCCTCTATATTCCCTCATTAGTTAGGATGATATACCGCATAGAGTCTGATGAGTCTTCATTATATTGAAGGGAGGTTTTTGGAGCAACAAATAGGAAATAATTTACAGCAACAGTTGATATTTATTGTTTCCATTGTTGTTTCAATCTTTATGTCGACTGTCATCTAAACTGGTCACCTGCGATATTAAAACTGAGCAGTTTAGTAGATTTTTCATGAATTTGTACGCGAAATGAGATATTATTTTTGAAAAACTAGAAATGCAAAGCCAAATGAACATTGTAGTGCAGCATTCTGTGATATGACGCATTAT
This sequence comes from Ptychodera flava, assembly GCA_001465055.1. NCBI lineage: Eukaryota > Metazoa > Hemichordata > Enteropneusta > Ptychoderidae > Ptychodera > Ptychodera flava. Next base: position 67,777 of record LD364957.1, on the reverse strand, counting down.
GTAGATTGAAATACGATGGTTTCAACCGGGACTCGAACCCACAACGCACGGCACCAAATCACCTAGCGCAGAGGACAACAGACAAACCGCTCGACTAAATCCCCAATCTCAATAAAGATTGGTTCAATAACCGAGCTAAGGATGTTACAATTCTGACTGCGCCCTCTCCACTCGCCGTAGAGTTCGTGAAGCACTCACGCTAGCACACACGCTATCATACATCTCATACTAACTATATCGAAGCGAAGCAATGAATACAATGCTTTACACCGGGCGGAAGATAGCCTCGGGGACAATTCTGTCCACCTAGCAGAGCTATCAACCCGGGAAAGAGAAATACGATGGTTTCAACCGGGACTCGAACCCACAACGCACGGCACCGAATCACCTAGCGCAGAGGACAACAGACAAACCGCTCGACTAAATCCCCAATCTCAATAAAGATTGGTTCAATAACCGAGCTAAGGATGTTACAATTCTGACTGCGCCCTCTCCACTCGCCGTAGAGTTCGTGAAGCACTCGTGAAGTTCGTGAAGCACTCGTGAAGTTTACTAGATGTAAAAGAAAATTTTCACCGAGGAAAAAATACCGGTCCTTCATAAAATGAAACATATTTTTTTTACCACGAAAACCAACGGATTTCTTCAGAGTATGAGAAATTTACTTCCGGAAGAAAAACATTTATCCAAAATATTGAAATTTTAGTCTCGGCAAAGTAAAGCTTGCTTTTGAAAATTAACAGTTACTAACTGTTTTTCTCCTCTGAAACAAATATCTTGAGTATTAGGGTAAAAAAAAAGTCGTCACGGATTAAATGGTGAGTCTTCAGAAATAATTTTTGTTTTTCAGTATTTTAAACGTACTCTTGTAAAATGCAAAAGGGAAGATTACTTTAAGATCTATATATTAATCGTTGTAAAGCATTAACTTCTTACAAACTATTAAAATATACTCAAAAGAATAGTATCTTTCTAAAGAATTAAAAATGCTAACTTGAAAACAAAATTAGGCAAAGTACGTTAGAGTTGTGGCCGCAAAAAAATAGAGAGTTTTGTATGCTAAATTTGAGTTGCGCCCACAGGAATTAGAGTTTTTGGCTCGTAATAAGAGTTGCACCCACTAATATTAAAATTGCACTGTCGGAATTAAAATTTTTAGTTCGTCAAAAATGGAGTTTTTTCCCTCACAATTACATTTGCATCCAACAAAATATTACGTTGTCTCGGGGAAATAAACTCTTACATATATTAAAGATATTGTCTAGAAAAATAACAGTTTATATTTCAAAATAACGTTATTCCATGTGACGTCTAGGGGCCACCAAATTGTCTGAATTAAAGGGAAATACACGTTAATTCACATGAGTCTCCGGGATTACAGCCTTGCTGAATACAAGCAATGGATTATTGACTGTATTCATCTGTATATGCACTATTCACTTACAATAAAGACAATTATTCATGCTAATATTGTAAGAATTATAGGGTTTTGAATCATGCAGTGCGTGTATTTTCTTATCCGTCACTCACTCACTCACTCACTCGCTCGCTCGCTCGCTCGCTCACTCGCTCACTCACTCACTCACTCACTCACTTACTTACTTACTTACTTACTTACTAGTTGTGGGTTCGAACCCGATTGAAAACTAGCCGTATTTTCTACCCTGGGTTGGTAACTCTGCTGGTGGATAGAATTGTCCCAAGTCAGAAAAATGTAACAACTTTAGTATAGTCGGAAGGTAGGGTTCCCATGCACCCCATGGATGTATTTTTAACCTACATTTTTGTAATCCTTAGGGTCTATATTTAATGAATTTTGATGTTCCCAAACTCAAATAGTGTCCCATGGGGCTCATTTGGCGCCATCTTTGCCGCCATCTTGGATTTCAACAATGGGGTAGGGGTCACATATTTACCGGTCGACGGAAACAGAAACGATAAAATACTATAAACGTTACATTTTTAGAAAGCTAAGATCATGACCTTTTCATTGATATATAACCTAATAGGGATAAATTAATATTCGAACGTCGATTAGACTTTATATCGGCCATTGACCGTAAATCGTAAAATTTGCAATTCTGTCCACCAGCAGTGTTACCTACCCAGGGTAGAAAATTCGGATAGTTTTCAATCGGATTCGAACCCACAACATACGGCATCAGTCGCCTAGCTAAGAGGCCACAGACAGAACCAGTCGGCTAAATCTCCACTCCCAAAAAAGAGTGGTTCAATAGCCGGCTAAGTTGTTACATTTTTCTGACTGAGACCGCTCAACACGTTGTAGAGTTCGTGAAGCACTCACGCACGCATGCTCACTATCATACATCGCACATACACACTTTATCGAAGCGAAGAAACGAATTTCATCGCTTTAACATAAGGGTTAGGGTTAATGTTTCCTTCCTGTTTCGAATCATGAATGATGAAACCATAAAAATATTCTAAAAATATATAGATTTGTGGGTAAAAGTCGCATAATTAATAGTTACAAAGCTTAAACCTTTCAGTTTGTGTCGATTTTAAGTGATTTTTAAGAACGAAATTACAACATATGGGGTGGGGGTAACGTTTCCCTTTCTGCCTCGAGCCATGAATTATGAAACCATATAAATGTTATTGAAAACTCTGAAGTAGGCCTTTCCAAACATGTATAGTTTTATCGGGAAAAGTCGCATTTTTTAACGTTGCAAAGCTTATGCCTTTCAGTTGTGTCAATTTTAAGTGATTTTTTAAAAACAAAATTAAAATATAAGGGGTAGGGGTAATGTTTCCCTTTCTGCCTCGAGCCATGAATTATGAAACCATATAAATGTTATACCGTTTGAAAACTCTGAAATAGGCCTTTCCAAACATGTATAGTTTTATCGGGAAAAGTCGCATATTTTAAAGTTACAAAGCTTATGCCTTTTAGTTTGTGTCAATTTTAAGTGATTTTTAAAACAATATTGTAATATAATGGGTAGGGGTAGTGTTTCCCGTTCTGCCTCGAACCATGAATTATAAAACCATATAAATGTTATACTGTTTGAAAGCCCTTGAATAGGTCTTTCCAAACATGTATAGTTTTATCGGGAAATGTTGCATATTTGAAAGTTACAAAGCTTATGCCTTTTAGTTTGTGTCAATTTTAAGTGATTTTTTGGATCAATATGAACAAAACGTATCCAGGTATCGAAATCTTCCCCTCTAAGGCATTTAACCCACTATGATTTTTTTGTTAGCTAGTATTCTCAGCGTTCATAATCTGCTTATTTTCCATTTAACTGATGGTGTTTAAGAGTGTAACGACTTAGTTTGTAGGAGGCTGTCACGCACTCAGTAGTAAAATAGGAATGGGTTAGGGGTAACATATTTACCGCTAGTCGGAAACAAAAACAACAAAGTACCATAAACAATACATTCTTAGAAAGCCCAGATAATTCTCTTACCTTTGGTATACAACTTAATGGGGATAAATCAATATTCAAACATCGATTAAGTTTTATATCGTCCATGAAATGTAAATTGTAAAATTTGCTTAATTTCAAACCCAATAATTAAGTTCTTGTTCCTCCAAACAATTTTAAAAGGTATTTATATATACGATGGTTTCAACCGGGACTCGAACCCACAACGCACGGAACCCAATCATCTAGCGTAGAGGCCAACAGACAAACCAGACAAATGCAGAGCCATGCCCCAAAACGCCCAACCAACTTGGCACTAATCATGATCCCAGTCCATTTCGAGCCGGGCTTTAAGGGAAGTGCGGTGGCCTTTGAAAGACCCTTTGGTTTGGTTTTGTACATTAGTATAGGAAGAAAACCCGACCTATCGTCGCTGCTGTGAATGTTTTTGTTGTTACTAGCCTCTTTTTTTGCCTATTTGAAGAATCGTCTTTGCAGCCTTCCATCCTGCGTTCTGTGTAGCGAGTGTCTTCGATCTCTCTCTCTTAAGTTTGTGATATACAACTGTCTTGTGTCCCGGTGCTTTATTGGGTGTAGAGGTAAATAGTTAGAGATCAGGGTGATAAATTGGTTGCCAGAGTGTCTTTGCAGGTGTTGCCACTTTTGAAGGATTTCAACACTTGTTATTTTGGCCTGGTAAGTATTCTTTAAGGTGTACCTGTAGGCTACGTGGTACTGAATAGGGGCCACTTAGGTTTCAACACATTCGATACTCTTGGCTTTCGCTTATACCCCGTTGTATGAGTAACTGGGATCGGAAATGGGAAAGGCTTAATTAATATCCGTCTTTGCTAATATTAATTCTCGTTTGGCTTACAGATGGCCACCTCTACTAGTCTTGTTTCGGTGAAAATTTGACTTTCAAATGGACAAAACATTGAGTATGACTTTCTTCTGTGTGTTATTTAGGCCTATGAAAAATATGAAAATTGCATACATATTGTTGTCAAATATCTCAAATCTTAGATTGTAAGAGATAGGCTTAGGCTTCCCTGTAATCATACAAATGAGACAAGTGGGAATTTATTGGAGTAGATTACTGTAATCGAAGAGAATGGTTGACACTATGGAAAGACTTATCTCGGACTGCAGGGACCTGACTATTAAAGAACAGCACAGAATACTTGCCCAATGTATGAACTGTTCATGTATAGTACAGTCAGTACTGTACAGCATGGAATGTAAAACATACAAATCAAAGAAGTGGCAATTTTTCTCAACTTTTCACAAAGTTTATATTCCATCATTACCATCAGGATTAGGATTTTCCCAATCTATAAATCTATAATAATCTACTTGATTGCACCTTGATTCAGCATGACTAATATTTTGCATTTGCCGCGCAACCAGCCATGCCCGTCCCTTGGATCACGAACAATGCCTTTAACGAAGATTTTGAACGCTTTTTGTGAATTGTGTAAGAATGTCCTCTCTGTGGAGTATAATGTGTGAAGCCGTTGTCTAGCTCGCTTGACTCTGATGATCATGTTGACTTCTTTTTTCTCAGCTGCTGGTGGCTGATCTAACTCGAAAGTTAGATCAATCTAGTCTCCCTGATTCGATCATGCAGGTGGGAATGGTATCTTCAAGCATTGACCCTAAAACGTCCGTTTTTAGGGTCTATGCTTCAAAGACCTCAGGGTCTAACATTGGTTAAATGTCATGCATGATAAGAAACTAATGACAGATTCACTCACAAGGCTTTTTAAACATTGAGGTGTCAATGGAAATATAAGTATTTTTAGTAATTTTCTGAGGTTTGTCTCGCCTTCTTATTGCTTGGTGTAGAGAGTGTTTGTTCGCCTTTTGTTTACTATTTAGTTGCGTAATTCGAATGCGTTCTGTGACATTTGGCTTTTCGGGTTTTAGTTCCAGAATTATTTGCTATTGAATTTTAGTACCCAGTCGAAAATGTAATCCTCATTAGGAGTATATAGTGTTCTGCGTTGTAAAATAATTTCAAAAAATTGGTTATGATCTCTTGTTTTCTGGTAAGGAAAGAAAAGTGTTGTCGATCCATCTATCTTAGTATGGAGAAGCTATATTGTGGATTAATGGTGATTGGTTTTGAGCGATAAAAGATTCTCTCGTGTTCCCGTGTGGCATTGAAAGTAACACTATTAATAGTGAGCTCTGATTTGCCCAGACGGTCACGTGACTGTGCATATATTTACGATATACTGTAAAGTTGGCCATTCCTATCTCCAAAGTGGGTTTCTTTCACATTGTTTTTATTTTCTTCACAACTTTCAATTACTAATATACTATAGCGATAAACAACCCCTATAAGTTGGGTACACCACTCGAGCTCGGTTTTGACCATTTCACTCCTTATACACACGAGTGGAGTTCGTGCGTATATGTTGTTTACCGGTCGGAACCGTGTGGTATCCTTTCCAAGTGGTGCTTTATTGCTTATATATCTCTCGCGATGCAATTAAATAAAAGGGATTGATTGTTGCTGCTGTCATATCAACTTAACATGACGACTATGACATCCAATTTAGTGTTTGTTGGTTTGAAATATATAATTTTTGACATATTATAGCCGTTAACTTTCTTTCCCTAATTTGCGTTATTGAAATGAGTAAAATGTCCTTTATTTACCACCATTTTAACTTTTTAGTGCTATTTAATGCCCTATAGAGTATTTTTTCTATGTTCCCTTTAACAAGTAAATGTCAGTAAAGTAACACAAACTTTTGAGTTTAGGCATTGTCACTGCATAATTTTTGAGTTTACCCCATCAAGCCATGTCTTGTTGGAAAAACAACTGCGTTAGTGTTTCAGAGATATGATATTTATGTGGCTTCCTTATTCGCTGCGTTTGGTAGGAGAGGAAACATTACCCATATCCCTTAAAAGTATATTATAGAGGGGTATACGGCATACCATATATTAGGAAAACAATCGACGCATCCCATAAATCTCAAGATACACACTTTTAATGTCTTTTTTTACTTCTTTATTGCATTAAGTTCTTTCAAATAATATATAAATACCTTGTAAAAATTGTTTGGAGGAACAAGAACGTAATTATTGGGTTTAAAATTAAGCAAATTTTACAAATTACATTTCGTGTCCAATGTAAAATCTAATCGATGTTTGAATATCGATTTATCCCCATTAAGTTGTATACCAAAGGTAAGAGAATTATCTGGGCTTTCTAAGAATGTATTGTTTATGGTACACTCTTACACACCATCAGTTAAATGGAAAATAAGCAGATTATGACAGCTGAGAATACTAGCTAACAGAAAATCATAGTGGGTAAAATGCCTTAGAGGAGATGATTTCGATACCTGGCCAACGAACTAACAGTTTTGTGCATGTTGTTCAACAAAATCACTTAAAATTGACACAAACTGAAAGGCTTAAGCTTTGTAACTTTCAAATATGCAACATTTCCCGATAAAACTATACATGTTTGGAAAGGCCTATTTCATGGCTTGCAAACAGTATAACATTTATATGGTTTCATAATTTATGGTTCGAGGCAGAACGGGAAACATTACCCCTACCCCTTATATTATAATTTTGTTTAAAAAATCACTTAAAATTAACACAAACTGAAAGGCATAAGCTTTGTAACTTTCAAATATGCGACTTTTCCCAATAAAACTATACATGTTTGGAAAGGCCTTTATAAGAAGTTTCAATCAGTATAACATTTATATGGTTTCATAATTCATGGTTCGAGGCAGAACGGGAAACATTACCCCTACCCCTTATATTATAATTTTGTTTAAAAAATCATTTAAAATTAAAACAAACTGAAAGGCATAAGCTTTGTAACTTTCAAATATGCGACTTTTCCCAATAAAACTATACATGTTTGGAAAGGCCTATTTCAGAGTTTTCAAACAGTATAACATTTATATGGTTTCATAATTCATGGTTCGAAACAGAAAGGGAAACATTAACCCTACCCCTTATGTTACACACGGATATATGACATACCGCGAAATAAGAAAACAAGCCCAAGCACCCACTAAATCTCAAGACACATACTTTTAATGTTGTTTTTCTTCTTTATTGCACTGAGTTCTTCCAAAAAATATATAAATACCTCATGAAAAATTGTTCGGAGGAACGGGGACTTAATTATCGGGTGTGAAATTTAGCAAATTTTAAGATTTACGGTCAATGGCCGATATAAAGTCTAATCGACGTTCGAATATTAATTCATCTCTATTTGGTTATATATCAATGTAAAGGCCATGATCTTAGCTTTCTAAAAATGTAACGTTTATAGTATTTTATCGTTTCTGTTTCCGTCGAGCGGTAAATACGTGACCCCTACCCCATTGTTGAAATCCAAGATTGCGGCCAAGATGGCGGCAAAGATGGCGCCAAATGAGCCCCATGGGACACTATTTGATTTTGGGAACATCAAAATTCATTAAATATAGACCCTAAGGATTACAAAAATGTAGATTAAAAATACATCCATGGGGTGCATGGGAACCCTACCTTCCGACCCGACTACTTAGCCGGCTATTGAACCACTCTTTTTTGGGAGTGGAGATTTAGCCGAGCGGTTCTCTCTGTGGCCTCTCCGCTAGGCGACTGATGCCGTATGTTGTGGGTTCGAACCCGATTGAAAACTAGCCGCATACATACATACATACATACATACATACATACATACATACATACATACATACATACATACATACATACATATACATATAATTACCGTGATCGCCTTTGATATTTCAACAAAGTAATCAATTATCTACAAAAAAGTATTGCCTGTCTACAGACAATGCAAATTTTTAACAAGTAACCCAGTAAGATAGATACATCAATTATAGATTGAATGCTTCGGAATGAACAGATGTTGTGACGTAAATGTATATAAAATCAAGATTATTGGGCAATTCATGCCTCATCTCAAAATAAACATTTTAATTATTCTATTCACCTTATAAGTATGATGGGAGATTTCTTGGTTTTATCAATTTTATTACGGTCACTATATAAGTAACCACCTTAGAGAGTAAGGTAACTGCCGATCATCATTTTCATTACGTACCTTCACCGTTGACACATTCGACAACGTGGCATTAAAATCTGTATTAATTGCTTCGACTAAGGCTGTGATGATACCAAGTTTGATGCAAAATAATGAATGTACACGAGGAAGTGAAAAAGAAACATTAGGAACAATATGCATGTACGAATATTGTCTAAACGTCCGACCTTTATCCGGCTGTTACCGTTAAAGACAGAAACGAACGACATGCTACGTAAAAGTCTCACAGTTTCTTCGGTAGTATTGTTGGCGAGGTATGATATTTTGCTTCTAAAAATGACACTATTTATTAACGTTTCGAAATGTCGACAAGCAACTACTTAAAATTTTTTAATGTGGCTCACATTTGACAGAGCCGCAGGTTTGTTGATAGGGCATTAAACACATTATTGGTATTTGAATCGCTATTGTACTACATTGTTTTACAGTCACTGTGTGATGATTTCTGTCGACGACTAAGTTCTCACTATCAACTTTTTGTTCGACTTATAAAATTTACGAGGAAAATGCATAGCGGGACGGAAAAACACTTTAATGTGATTTTTGCGTAATCTGCTCTTCAAAAAAGGGATTGCATATTAAACAAAACGCTAATATAATAACAATCAGAATCGCCAAAGATTTGTTCATGCAAAAATCCTCGGTATTTCACTCTTGTAGTGTGTGGGGTAACGGCAGGCTCCACCATACTGCCTGATGTCACACCCTCTTAAGCAGATAACAGTTTCACGATTAAGTATGCTATCGCAATATGAATGTTATCTACATTATGTTGCATTGTATATTTTTCTTCGTTTTACTAGTTTCCGTTCTGTATTTTTAATGCTGCTTCTCTTTGTGTCCTCCGTTATGCAAATCAACCTCTGTATGAAATCCCATTCTTTTACTTTCGTTGAAAACCCATATCGGTAAACATTTATATTTGATTCTCTCAAGACCCTTTAAAAATTGTACTGTCCAACATATAAAATGCATTATTTCACGCACTTTAAATCACACGTTCGGAACACCAATGCGTGATCTCTATTTCCGTTTTACGCTAAGCAAGCTGTTTTTGTTAGTAAGATTAACGAACAGTTTCTACTTCGTTCATTTATTATAATGCTGACGGCAAACAAGAGATGGTCACAATGAGACGCACAAAGTCCGCCATCAATATCCCTACACGCTCTTTACTATCATTCTTCGAGGCCAACAAGCCCGATTATTACCCGCCAAAGACGCGAGGACTATTTAGTTTAATAACGATCATGCATCATATGATTTTGAATCATCAGTGTTTCAACTTTCTTTAAAAGAAATGTACTTTGTTATATACCTAATTCCGGGGGAACGGACGCATAATTTTGAAAATGAGGTCATTTTGTATTTCGCAATTGGCCTAATTTGCGCAAAGAAAATTAATATCTTACGCTATCAGTACATTAGCGCCCATGAACGCGATAAATCCCTCGCATTTCCTTTAGATTTGGACTTAACAATGCTGGCAACACGTAATGTCAGCAAGGTACCACAACATGGTCTTGTTCTTTTGTACATTTTAAAAATTCACCCAGTAACTTGTCTTTCTCCGAGTATTCTGCGTATTTCTGGCGTCCGTATCAGACATCGCCACGATACTATATAAATGCACACACACACAAACACACACACACAAGCACACACACAACACGAAGAGCAGAGACTAGGACCGACTCAAGCCACACACTCACAGGCAGATTCGAAGACTGGTGTATCAGTTGCTAGGCCGTGAAGCCAATCCATGGTTCGCTATTCAAGTTCTACATCATCACTGATCGGCAGTTCCAGCTTCTTTAAAAAAATACGACATCACCTTGATTTGATACACACTGAAGGCATGTCATGTACTCTAGCGTGTGTAGAAGTGTGCCATTGGCCTACATTGTCAAGTTCAGCCTTATTTATCGACAGACACGAAAGCAAACTCGTACAAACCTGGCGAAGGCCGACTTTCCTCACATGAAGGGGTCTCTGGTTATGATTAACGTTGTATACATGAGTGTGGTTTAAATGTAGTTGAAATCGAACAGAGGTTAAGCGTCGTGTATTCGGCCACTCTCTTGCATTGAAACATACATTAGATTTTACTGAAGTTGGCTATAGGCTACAGGTTTCATTGTACACCATACATTTTTCATGAGAAGTAACTTGTGAGAAATGTTTTACAAATTGAACTTTTTAAAATATGATCCAAAGCAGAGCGTGACCTAACCAAATTGCAATTGGTTGAAAGCTAGTTTAGCTAAGATTGGTGATTAACATAAACTTACATATAGGAAATGTGAAATATTCCAGGGGCACCCTACCCCACAGCTGGCTACTGCCCTGCGAAGTGTTTAGAGTGGTCTCATAATCTGTCATGACCGACATTACGGTAATTCGGGTTCGTCTATTGACGTTGAAACGCCCCCTAACGAGGTGAGTAAGAATACCTTTTACACAACCACTGCTACAGAATCTAGATACATGTGGCAAATTTTGATTATGGAATAGTGAAAAATAAAATAAATTGTTATAAACTAGCGTCCCTACGGCTGATACAGCTTCACTGTGTTACATGTACATATTAACTATAATTTGTGATACTTGTGTTGATGATGAAGGTGGAAATCTTTGATAGCTCAATTCAGGATGGCCTGACAAAAAGTGACAATAAATAATAGTAAAAAATACACATGGAAGATTTCACCATAATTTGAACAAATTATATTAAGGTAAAGGGCGACGAATTCGGACGCGCACACGCTTTAGAGCATTTCTGCGCAGATTTAACTCCAGCCTGCCGCAGATGGGTTATTTTGTAGCGCATGTATTTAACATCAACTGTCATTGTTGAAATTGCGCTTTTACCTAATTTTTTGACCCAGTCTCTTAGAAATACATGTGACCTTTAGCCTTGTCATACTTTGACCCCCTAGGAAGCTGTTTTTGTTCAATATGAGCGCAAAATTAACATTTCTCTCCCATTTACATGGCGCATATTACCCATTCACCTGGAGATATTGTAAAAAGTAGCGTTGTGACACCCTTTTATTAAAAGTGTAAACTAAATGGTATCATATCAGGATTTTATTCGCCAAGTTTGGTCAAAATGACACCATTCAAACCGACAGGAAGAAAGTTCGAAAATTATGTAGTGATATCATTTCGATATCGTCATTTTGTAATCGATACTTATGTTAAAATATCTTTGCAAACATCATGAAAACTATACATTCGATAGATATGAATCTTAATTCTTGGTATTTATTAAAATTAACTCATTTGCTAAGCGTTTTATTATTGCTTTCTTTATTTTAAGTGAATGATATCATTTTTATTTATTTCTAACGACGCCATTTTAACGTCCGTTTCCATGGAAACGAGAGTGGTGACCCCCATTTTTTATTTCATTTTTGCACTTGCACAACTTTCAAGAATAATTGTGCAAAGTTTCAAGAAAATAACACCACAACCTAATTTTGCCGTAATTCGTAGTACTTCACCTTAAGACAATTCTTAACATGATAACCGAAGGTAACAGGTGAGTAGTTTATCGAGAAACATATATTTTGACCAAAAATTGCGAATATTGCCAGAAAATACAAATGTGATGATCTTATAACAATTTTAATACATTAAATTGAGATAATCCCCGGGAACCTGTATATCAAATGTCAAAGCTATCAAAAAAGCAGTTTTTGAGAAACCATTTTTCAGTAAAAATGGCAATAATTGCCCCAAAATACGGAATTGTAGATTTCATTTTTTTTAAATACATAAATAACCCCTAGGAACCTGTTGACAAAATATATAAAGCTATTAGATGAGTAGTACTTAAGTAACAAATTTTTGACCAAAAATATAAAATTGGCCTTAAAAATACAAATTTGCATATTTCATCACAATTTGAACAAATCTGAATAAAGTCATCCCTGGTTACCTGTACTCCGCATTTTAAAGGAATCAGAAGAGTCATTTTGAAGATGCTTGGAATGTAAAAATGGTGACATACTCCAGACAACGAATGCCTGACAACAGACAATCGACGTTGCCATACATCCACCAATTTGATAAACTTTGCATCGTTTTAACACGAGCAGAATTTCTCCTCAGCCTACCAAAGGTCCGATGACAATGATGTGCATGGTGCTACCAGAGGTACAAGAACAAGTAACAACAGAGGATTGACCTGCCAGGTGAGACTCAATTATTTTCTAAAGTTCCTGATAAACTCTTAGATATCGACAAACCATTATCGTGATCATAACCGTTACTTTTGTTTCGCCACGAAACAGAATTAAAACAACAGAGAAATCTAAAGCCTTTCGGTTCTACAACTTACCATTTTCAAGTCCTTGGTAAGGATTCGGAGATTCACGTGCCTAAGAATAACATGTGATTGATTACATATTGAGATTTCAAGTAGTAATTTGCTTCGATTATATATATATATATATATATATATATATATATATATATATATATATATATATATATATATATATATATATATATATATATATATATATATAAGTCCGACTCTTAGTTCATAGCATCCGTGGCCGGTAGTCAAGAATACTATACTGTATGTTTTACATTATTATATTTATTCATGCACGAAATGCATTTTTTACATGCAAAGTATTTGTTCATTAAATTTCCACACGAACTTTCATACACTACAATCGGAACGTCGTTGAGAGGGCCGATCGCATATCACCGTGAGTTGGGGAGCGCCTTGCACGAATTACATTCATATTCTTTACATGTAATACATTTTTACTTGGCGATCGAGACTTGAACAGAGGACATATCGGACATCATCGAGAGTTTTGGCTGGTCTTGTATGAAATACATTCTTTACAACAATATAGACAATACTATTTTTTTAAATAGCGGGCAAATATCCATTATATCGGAGATTTCATCACTTTGTAGATTTGAGTTAGCCCGACTTCGTAAGTTCGACACCAACTTCGAAAAATAGATGACACTATACATTTGTCAAATTGCGAATAAATATTTTCCAATATATATCGAAGATTTCACAACCTTAAAGATCTGGCCAAGCTCGACTTACGTATCATTCACGAACCAAAAAATAATTTTAAGCGACTGATAAAGAAAACTCTGTTTTAGAAACGTAGCGCTGAAGGATCGCAGAGTCACTCAGTGTCTCCAATCCAGTTCGGGGTCTGTACAAGCACAGTGACTCCCTCCGCGGAATTATGAACGATGTGTGGAAATGCTTTCCCATTATTAAATATATTGGTTCAAATTAGTATGGTTTGATTTCAGTCGGGGAAAAGTAATACTCGATGTCAGAAATATCGCTGTCCGAACTCTCCAGAGTCGTCTTACGAACGCGCTGAACTGTTCACGGTACTCCTCCAGCTGCAAGCTACAATCGTCTGTATCGCCGATGACGTCACGCAAACTCCTCCCATGAGCCCTTTCGCGCCCATGGGATTCCGAGCTCATTTTCATAAATGTCGTCTACTTTGACTTCTCTTTTCGTCGCGCCGTAGTCGTCAGCGCGTGCAATTATGTCGCAAATTTGAGCTGCATTTTACTCAAGGGTGATTTTGGAAGGGGTAAACAGTCAATGTCGCTGGACTTAGGTTTCCCTTTAAGTTCCATTCAAATTTTGATAGCTAGGTATCGTTTTTGTATCTTTCGTTACGGAGCGATTTCATGTGGTTAGTGTAGCGCGTCTTGAAGGAGTTATAAGTGAGGCCGATGTAAACCCTCTCTGCGTTGTCTTCCGTTGATACTTTGGCCTTGTAAACCACGCCTTTGACTCGACAGTTACACTTCAAGGGGCATGCCGACTTAACCCTGCAATTACAATCAGCTGATTGGTCCTTACGCTGATCTCAGGTGATTACCCTCTAATTATGCGATTTGATTACACACGGACACGGACAGGCAAGCTGGCTCTTATAGAGAGATAAACGAGGAGAGACAGCGTTTAAGATTAGTAAGTCAACCTCCAAACTTTCAGTTTCAACTAATTTAATGAAAGTAACTGAGTACAGGTAAACCAGTTCGTTAGAAAAACAATTCCATTCCTAGATTCTTACTGTATGAGTACTAAAGATAAATGTTGGTTTCACGATACATGATGTAATCATTCCGTATTAAATTTCCAAGCCATCTAATACAAGTTCCATTTTCGGCAACGTTAATAAATACAGTTTGACAGGTCTGTCGAAGAAGTCAAAAATAGTCATTTAAGCAAGAGGTAGTAATTCCAGACAAGAAAATATGTCAGTCTGTGTTTGCTGCCTGCAAAGGAGTATTTAATGTCGCTAAACATATTGAAAACGTAAATCATATAAAATGACAAGTGCATACAGTATTCTGTGCGGAGTTTTATTATTTGATATACGGCAGTTTGTATATGTATACTGGTAATGGTTCTCTTCTAATACAAAGTCAAGGAATTTCTGCTGTTGGTTTTTGTATTTTTTTCAAGATGAAGGCACCATAGTTACCGAGGTCATTTTATGGTGAAGTGCTTTTTAAAAAGGTTTGACTCCACTTAGCTTTAGATTGATTCCATGCATACTTTTGGTCAATACAAACTGATATTATTATATATAGTTACTTAAAATATCCTCCACCACGTGACATCACGTACGAAGAAATAAGCTACGGCAAGCCAACAGCTAGTCTCAGTGCCTAAACCCTCCGTCGTGTACGTTCGTCCGTCGGTGACAGATCACAGATCCGTACACACAAAACAGGATACAGAGCATGTCAACTCGAAAACAGTTCAACAATTACCAGTGAGACATTTAATTTCAACTTCACCGTCGAAGGCAACCGCAACCAAACAAGTGTCAGTGACGTATACGCCACAGGTATGCTTACCACGAAAAGACGTCGACACATGGTTATGTACAACTTGGGCGACGAATAAACAATTAACATTTTCAGAGACGTTTTTGCCAGTAGTTTTCTCACCGGAAATTCCCTGTTTTTAATCTTTAAGAATATTTAAAACGTCATTTTTACGTGCAGTTAACTCTACGTTTGCGTGTCGTACACGGTAAGGCAGTGAGGAATTGTGTGCAGCTAGCCTTTGTGCGTAAACCCTCCGTCGCGTACGGAAGGTTTGAGCCTTAAATTTGAGACTATATTTTGAGTATTTTTGAATAGCAAACCTTGGCTTGTCATGGGGAAATACGGTGCATTAATGGATGTCAGTTAAGACAAGAAATTATTTGTCAACAGCGGTATTTAATATTTGATATAGTGAATTACACCGGCAAGGCCAACACAATGTAGATAGATATATTTTAGTTAATAAGTATCTTGTATTATATTCTGACAACAACAGCAATGCAATTTTATTGAACATTAATGCTATTATTCATTTAATAGGCTAGTACAATCATCATTGGCAGTCACGTGGAAGTTCGTATTAGGCATGATAATAATTTGCTTCAAACACAAATCCCTATGTACAAGCAAATATACAACCAATATGAACTATAGAGTAAAAAACAGCAGCATTTTCTGAGGGTTAATCATCCTTGAAATCAGTCAAATATTGTATTACTGATGTTTTATTTGTTTATTTGAAAACTCAGGGTGATTGTGATTGTCAGGGTGATGAACCATCTCTGAGTGTTGTGTAATCAAGAGACTCTTTGGGTGCCTATTGGTTTTTAACACCTCATCTTAATTGGGATATTCTGATCTGCAGGCTTTCTGATATTTACATGATAAAATTCTCAGTTTCCCTGTAATTTACCACTAGTTTTGAAGAAGTGTGTAATAAAAAGTTTGAGTTCATGGTTTATAAGTTCAGTATTCTTTAAGGTTTTGGAAGTTAAAACATCGCATTTTGATAATGACACAATAATTTACAATGTCGTCCACTAAAATAAGATTTTTCAAAGTGAAACATAAGAATGGCAGCATAAAATCACCTTTTTATTGACTGAAATTTATATTCAGCAATACAGTAAGACAACTTATCAATAAAAAAAGTTGAACTGATATATTTCCAGGGAAAACAACTACTTAAAAAGTTTGTATCCGGTTTCTCAAAAAAGATCTCTGTTTGATAAGTCACAGCAATAATTGTGTTTAAAAAATATTGCATTTTTAGAAGGGAAAAATGTAATGATGAACCATCGCTCAAGTAGCGCAAGTGCATGTAAATCAGGCTGGCTGTGCTTTGAGACGGTTTGACCATACGTTGAGACGGTGTTCAATTGCAAGCCGTCTCAACACACAGGTAGGACATGAATGGTGAATCAGAATGACCCTCCCCAGCAACAAATCCGTCACGTCTCTTTTGGGCTGTCTGGATTCTGTTGCACATTTGGATAGCTGACTATATCAGAACGTGTGCAGATGTCTGCAATTTGTCTTATATTTAACAAGTTTTGAGCTGCAATTAGCAGCTCATTTGACATGATACGCCGTCCATTAACAGCCCACAGTGGCTAGATCAATAGCGGGCTTATGGCAGCTAAAACGAAGACTAATTATTCCTTTAATATGGTAAGAAATCATCATTGGCAGTCACGCAACAGTTCTATTAGGCACGATAATAATTTGCATCAAACACAAATTCGATATGTACGAGCCAATAACAACACAACAATTATGATCTAAAAATTAAAAAAAATAACCAGCTGCGTTTTCGGAGGGTTAATCATGCTTGAACTCTATCAAATATTGTATTAACGATGTTTCATTTCTTTATTTGAAAACTCTGTTGTCAGGGTGATGAAGCATCTCTGAGTGTTGTGAAATCAAGCAGCACTCGAGTGAGTATTTGTTTTTAACATCTCACCAGTGGCTAGAGCAGTGGACTCACGATCAAAGGATGGTGAGTTCGAGCCCCGGCATGGCTGTGGTGTTGTGTCCTTGAGAAAGGCACTTTATTCCTCATTGTTTCTCCCCACCCAGGAGTGATGGGTACCTGGTAGGACAGAGGTTGTTTTGTGTGCGTTTAGCTCTGCTGCGCGTATTGGCTGCACATGTGAGCTGTTGTTTGCTCCCCAGGGAGTTGAGTGGTATCATATTAGGTCCAGTGACCAGGGGTAATAATAATTGTAAAGCGCCTTGATCACATGTACTTGTGGATATGTGCGCTATATAAGAACCCAATATTATTATTATTATTATTATTATTATTATTATTATTATTATTATTATTATTATCTAAATTGGAATATTCTGATCTTCGAGGCTTTATGATATTTACATGATAAATTTCTTAGTTTCCCCTGTAATTTACAACTAGTTTTATGTAATAAAAAGTTTGAGTTTATGGTTTATAAGTTCAGTATTCTTTACGTTTTTGGAAGTTAAAACATTGCATTATCATTTATGACACAATAATTGACAATGTCGTCCACTAAATTAAGATTTGCCAGAGTGAAACACAAGAATGGCAGCACTAAAACACCGTTTTATCGACTGACATTTATATTCAACAAGTAATGAATACAAAAAGACAGCTTTACAATAAGAAAGTTGAACTCACATATTTCCATGCAAAACAATTAGTTAAAAAGTTTGTATCCGGTTTCTCAAAAAAAATCTGTGTTTGACTAGTCACAGTATTAATTGTATATTGCGTTTAGGGAAAATGTAATGATGAACCTTGCCGGCACACCATCGCTCAGATAGCGCATGTGCATGTAAATCAGGCTGGCTGTGCTTTGAGACAGTGTGACCATACGTTGAGACGGTGTTCAATTGCAAGTCGTCTCAACACACAGGTAGGACATGAATGGTGAATCAGAATGACCCTCCCCAGCTACAAATCCTGCAGGTCTCTTTGGGCTGTCTGAATTCTTTTGCACATTTGGATAGCTGACTACATCAAAACGTCTGTACATGTCTGCAATTTGTCTTATATTTAACTAGTTTTGAGCTGCAATTAGCAGCTCATTTGACATGATATGCCTTTCATTGGCAGCCCACGGTGGCTAGAGCAATAGCGGGCACATGAGGGCTGCAATGAAGACTAATTATTCCTTTAATATGGTAAGAAATCATCATTGGCAGTCACACAACAGTTCTATGAGGACTGATAATAATTTGCATCAAACACAAATCCCATATGTACAAGCCTATAACAACACAACCATTATGATCTTAAAATTAAAAAAACCACCAGCTGCGTTTTCGGAGGGTTAATCATGCTTGAAATCTGTCAAATATTGTATTAACGATGTTTAATATCTTTATTGGAAAATTCTGAGTGTTGTGAAATCAAGCAGCACTCGAGTGAGTATTTGTTTTTAACATCTCATCTAAATTGGAATATTCGGATCTTCGAGGCTTTCTGATTTGTACATGATAAATGTCTTAGTTTCCCTGTAATTAACCATTATTTTCGAAGAAATATCTAATAAAACGTTTGAGTTTATGGTTTATAAGTTCAGTATTCTTTTAGTTTTTGGAAGTTAAAACATTGCATTATTATTTATGACACAATAATTGACAATGTCGTCCACTAAATTAAGATTTGCCAAAGTGAAACACAAGAATGGCAGCACTAAAACACCGTTTTATCGACTGACAGTTTATATTCAACAAGTAATGAATACAATAAGACAGCTTTACAATAAGAAAGTTGAACTCACATATTTCCATGCAAAACAATTAGTTAAAAAGTTTGTATCCGGTTTCTCAAAAATAAAAATCTGTGTTTGACTAGTCACAGTATTAATTGTATATTGCATTTAGGGAAAAATGTAATGATGAACCTTGCCGGCACACCATCGCTCAGATAGCCCGTGTGCATGTAAATCAGGCTGGTTGTGCTTTGAGACAGTGTGACCATACGTTGAGACGGTGTTCAATTGAAAGCCGTCTCAACACACAGGTAGGACATGAATTGGTTAATCAGAATGACCCTCCCCAGCTACAAATCCGTCACGTCTCTTTGGGCTGTCTGGATTCTTTTGCACATCTGCATAGCTGACTACATCGGAAAGTGTGCAGATGTCTGCAATTTGTCTGATTTGGTATGTATTTAACTAGTTTTGAGCTGCAATTAGCAGCTCATTTGACATGATATGCCATCTATTGGCAGCCCACAGTGGCTACATCAATAGCGGGCACATGGCAGCTAAAACGAAGACTAATTATTCCTTTAATATGGTAAGAAATCATCATTGGCAGTCACACAGCAGTTCTATTAGGCATGATAATAATTTGCTTCAGACACAAATAATCCCATATGTACAAGCTAATATAAATACAACAAATGTGATTTAAAAATTAAAAAACACCAGCTGCGTTTTCAGAGGGTTAATCATGCTTAATATCTGTCAAATATTGTATTACAGATGTTTCATTTAGTTATTTGAAAACTCTCTTGTCAGGGTAATGAACCATCTCAGAGTGTTTTGAAATCAAGCAGCACTCGAGTGCCTATTCGTTTTTAACACCTCGTCTAAATTGGAATATTATGATCTTAAAGGGATGTAGTCGTCGGAACTGCGCTTAAAGGTCGTATGGGACCCATACGACCCATGGCAACAATGTATCCAAGGCACAGTGGTGATTGATGACAGTTAAAACATGTCTGTCATAATCTATCATCGTATAATTTAAATGTTGCAGCTATGATGATGAGGTGCATCGAGATATCGTGCACGAAATGCTTTGTTTGTAAACAAGAAATTCGCACAGGCGCAGTTCCGACGACTACATCCCTTTAAGGCTTTCTGATATTTGCATGATAAATTTCTCAGTTTCACTGTAATGAATGGTCTTTATGCTTACACTGTTAACTGCGTGATCTGTGTCGTTTAGATTATCTGAACAATCGCGGCCAAATTTTGACATGATAAATCCACGTGAACATGTGTGATGTCAGCCTAGACTGACACACTGACGCAAAACTGGTGCACACACGATGGTGATAGCGAACAGATCAGTCATTTTACCTGTGCCGAGAAGCGAAAGTATTGTTTGCTCGGGACAACAAATAACAGAGGTAAAATTGACAAAAATTTTCAGAACACTAACATCAAAGGAACAATGCTTCTGAGGATGACATGTTGATACTGATAGAACAGCCGTGATGCAAACTTCTCATTGTCGCACGGGGCTTTCCTGCGTTATGACTGCATACATGCACATGGGATACGCGATATGCCATTTTACAAGTCTCCACGATGAATTTTCTGAGCCAAAAACTCAAAACAGACGCGAGGAAATTCCATTTAAAAATGGATGAACAATGCGGCTCGGATATTTCTAGGATTTGACAAACGGAGTAGCGCAAGTGAAATGTTTGTTACCAATAATTTGTACAACTTCGATGCACTTCGTAGAAAACAAATGTATGGTTTTATGACACGCTTATCGAGAAGTTAAATATGATCGTTAGGCTGGTACATGATCGTCTTTATTTCATCTCTGATATTTGTAAATTGTGGATCGATTCCCTGTACCTTTGATTTTGTCTTTCTCTACCAACACAGAAAATCATATTTTTGCAATGCTTTAAGAAAATTTTTCAACACGTGAATCATGAATTATATAGACTGATTTAGTCCGAAATAAAGTGAAATAATAATAATAATAATAATTTAATACCTACCCGACTACTTCACTATTAGACTCTGCAAAAACGAACTTTTTGGCTGCCAGTGAGCGTTGTAGAGCTGTTTTAGCTGCCGTTGAATTGTGACACGTGTAACGGCAACACAGTTTTACCTCGGATGATTTTGAGCTGCATAACAGAGCCGTACATACAAATTTTCAGATATGTATACTTCACGTATGTCCGTACAAATAATAAACGTGCACAGTTTATCTATTTGCATATAAATCTGTCTATTTGTGATTGAGTAAGAAATCCTGCATATCTACTGCCCATTCCTTGTTTTCATTAAGTTCCCTTATGTTAGATTCAAATCTTGAATTCATGGTATGTGGGCATTCAATTAGCTGTTGCACTCAAATGACATACATATATGTACACAATGACGTATACACGGTATACACATACCGACAAACTTACAGACGCGCAAAATTTTAAGGTCTCTCAAAATAACGTAGAGGGTACACACTCATACTGACCAAATGAGATAAGCCAGAATTACATGAGGAAGCTCGTTGAGCAACTTAACGAGCCTTGCAGTACCTGCATTACGTGTTGCGTTGCCCGTCCAGTTTGCTTAGTGTGTTGGGACCCGGCCTTTATATTGTGCAGTACATCGTGTATGCGACAGATTGATCAAGCAGACTTCCAGTCTTACCCAGCGAGTGCTTGTGAGTCGTTGTTACCACTATCAAGACGTGTTAGCAAAATGTATCTGAATGCGAGTTTTCTACACAGAGGTAAACTTTGAGGGACTTCGGCCGTATTTATGGCTATCGTGACATGCTATCGAAACTAACGTCGGCAGAACGATTGTTAGCCCGCAGGACGAATAGTTTTGCTATGCACATAGTTCTTGTGATCGATTAAAATATATAAAGGATTATTTTTGTGTTCCAGCAACTGCTTTGTTTCATTATTTTCCCCTCAAACAATATTTCCCCGTGATATTTTTCTCTGATTAGCGAAGAAACCTCTCTTTCGTTAAAGCACTTGACTCGATCAGATCAGCGATCTCGAACTGTTTAATAGTAATAAATCTGAACCTTTTTGGAACAACATTCGCATTCGACTCATTTCACACTGAGTTTACCGTTCGAACCTAACTTCAAATTCTTCTTGAGAGCAGACATCTAAGTTTATATCAACTTGAATCAGTCCTGTGTATTGCAGCGCGATATGGTTTCACTTTCGGCCAGAAGATGACGGACATAAACGTCGATATCACCTTAGTCTTCATGTCAGGCGAAAAGAAGGGTTATCGAGATTTTTTGAAATCTCATCAATTCGCGGTGAAATATTTGACGGATTTTACCCTAAAAATGAACAGTGAATGATCGCTTATCCTAGTACATTGATGCATAATAAATTCAGTATTCCCTGCACTAATCCTACAAATCGTTGTTTCTGTATATCAAACTTCGTGAAAACACAATGAATACGTGACTCTGACGATGTTTTCCTCTCTTACAACTAACGGCCAAACTATTTGCACAGTTTAGCACTTTGTAGCACAGAGTACGCCGTTATTTTACCCTATCTTACAATAGTTTTTTCCAGGGCACAACCATTGAAATGACAATCCATGTTGCAAAAACGACAACAAATGCTAGTCGTATATCTCAATCGGGAAGGCGTCTCCGACTCGTTAAAAATATCATACCATACTGAGATAAAATGTGCCATCGAAAATCAATATTTAAAATCTTGCAACTTTTTTTAAGATACCATAACACCAGCAATCGAGTTGTTGACCACGACTACACATCGCCATTACTGAGATATCCTGATACATGGCATCGTCAATATCTCGGCCATTCACGCAAGATGCTGCTAATTGGCACATCATTTCCATATTCAGGATAGTTTGTATAAAATTGAGATTACAATGAGGACTTACAACGTGATCACTATGGCAGGAATTGCCCAGATGCCCTTTCCAGTGATGATGATCAATACTTGAATTGCCCGCCCTCTCGCAAAGTATATATTCTCTGCTATTTCTGTCATAGTCATCTGTCTATACGTATTGCTATTTCTGTCATAATAATCTGTCAGTACGTTTTGCAACCCCCTTTAATAGTTATATGAACTGTACGAACCATATGAATCTTGCACTTTGGCAGAAAAAGGTAAATGCATGCAATACAAGTATTGATCATCGTCACTGGAAAGGGGATCAGACTTCATATTCCGTTGGTCATAAAACTCTAATAACTCAACTTAACGAAATAACAGTCTAAGCATACATCCTTCTACATGTCCGAAATTTTCGATTGTTCGGGAGAAAAATCACCTTGCCTGATGGCCATTATTTCAACTTACCTTTCATTTCAAAGCATTGGACGATAGCCCCGTGAATTGTTCATGCAGTGAAAATTGTCGATGTGTGCGTGTGTACGATCAAATTTATCCTGTGCCATTTTTCTAAATTTCCAGAGGTTTGAGTCATATTCGTCATGCATTTTTTAGTGAACTCTATTGCATGCCGCTGTCAATGATTAGTCTGCAATAATGTCACCACATGTGTTCTTGATTCTCCAGCGCAGGTATGTATACAATGAAATCGATTTCTGCAAAGCGAAAGATTAGAGCAGAATCTCGCATGCCAGTAGATCAGATGAAAACAGCTAGCGAGATTTGCAATAAACTGCATGGCAAAGATAGACACGTCGTCATTCCTACCTGTGATTATAATACGGTCGAATGGTAATCTGAAACTGAATGGTAATCTGAAACTGTCAAAAGGTTCGTGCGATGTACGGACAAAGTACAAGTCTTAGTGGTTTTACTTCGCTTACAACATCTAACAGACAAATACTTATTCAAAGTAATTATTAAAATTGCTTTTCATTCGATGTCGGCTTTTCGAATTGCCAAGACCTAATCCTAGTTTTCAAAGAACGATGATTATCTTGAGGTCATTACAGGTCCGAAAGTCCAATATATTTGATAATTATAAACTGCATAACTGACTCAGCGGCCTATCGCAATATGTAGCTATTCAAAATGGGTCAATAAAACCGTTCGAGATTATTAACAATATCATTTCATGAACTCATATCGAATCGATGGGTATCAAAGTACCCCCTCGTCACAACGTAGCTTTTACCTTCGTTACCCTGTCAATCACGAACACTCTGCATTATAATGTAAGGCTATGACTTTTGACACCTCTTTGTTCTTAATTATGTAATCCGATTCGAGGTCAAGCATTTATTTTCATTTTTCAAATTATTCATCAAATATTACATAAATTCGTAACACCTAAGGCGTTTTAAAGATTCTGGAAACTACGCAGAAATCTTCAACAAGGATTAATGTCGAAATTAGAATCAAATCATCTTTCTGAAAGATTGAAACTAAACGACTCGATACCAGATAACATTGAAATGTAAGCATTTATAACTTTTGCAATTGTTTGCAAGATACAGCAAGCTCTCTAAGATGAGCAAAGCAGACTGTAAATTCATTACGGACAACTTGCCGACGCACAGGTGCAGCCAACCGAGCTATTCATTGAAAAAGCTATTCTGGGAGCAATTTTTGAGGGCAGGGGAAATTTTAATTTTGTTTGGGCAGGTGACATATTTTTAGGTGGCAGGGGAGCAAATTTTAGGTTTTTTTGTCGGGCAGGGCCTGGCAGATATCGGTTGATTGTCTCGGGGACAGGGCTTGGCGAAAAACAAGGAGAGAGGCGAAGCTATAAGGGAAGTTGAGCCATGGTGTTTCCGGTAGAAGGCCACTGCAGTATGTGTCTGCATGGGAATGTTAATTTTCAGGGAAAATATTTTTCACAGGGCAGTAGAAAATTGACAGCTAGGTTTTTTCATCTCAGGGTAGGGTAGCTTCATGTCTGCAGGGGAACTATTAAATGGAATGAGAAATATTGAGGGGGATTTCTTCGAGGGAAGGGGAAATCGGCAAGTTTTTCTCGCCACTTGGCAGGGCCGAGGAGCTTCAAAATTGACAGTGGGGAGGGGAAACAGGCAAAAATAAGTCGGGAGTGGGTAAAAATGAAGTCTGGGTGCGGAAGGGTAAGTCGAAAAAATGTTCAGTGGGAGGGCAAATTATGAACAGCTAATCAATTACCCTCATGACTTAAAATTAGTCAATTCACATTACTTGTCATGCACAATATATCTTGTCGTAGTAAAGACCCCTTTAAAAGAGCATTGTTCGTTGGCTGCACCTGGACGCATTCCGAAGAGAACGTCATTCCACCTCACCAACATAACCCCTTACCAACCCCATTCAACCGCCAGTAAAACAATATGAGGGAAGCAGTAGTCAACGTGAAGTATCAGGGAACAACTAAGTTTTAGCAGACTGTACAAACATACAGGTAATTTTTCAAATATTGCTGTTGTATTTGCTGGTCTGTCTACGTAGTTTCCTCTTTGACCACCTATTTTTAGCTCACATGTGTAAACACGTGGGCTAATGTCATAGCGATGTCTGTCTGTCTGTCCGTGTGTGTGTGTGTGTGTGTGTGTGTGTGTGTGTTAGTGTGTGTGTGTCTTTCTGTCTGTCTGTTTACACGATAACTCAAAAACGCCTAAACGGATTCAGGTCAGATTTAATACAGACGTACCATATGCTATTTGCATGAACTGATTAGATTTTGGTTAGTGTGGCTTGCATATTAATGAAGTTATGTAATATTGATTTTTTTCCGTACAATTGTTTCCCTATTGAGACGGTAATGACACTGTAGACATATATCAAGAAACACTGCACGAAATTTCATGAAACTTTTCACAGATGACAATCTTACAACATTATGATGATACTGTGAGTGTCATGTCAATTGTCTGCTCATTTGCATATTTAATGAACTTTTGTTATAAGTGACATAACTCTGAAATTCCTGCACCAAACTTGATGATACTTGCAACAAATATTTATCTGATATATATCTAATTATACTTCGAAGCATTTGGCAGTGTCAAGTTAATAAATAGCTCACTTGCATATTTTATGAAGTTTTGTAATTAGTCACATAACTCCGATATAACTGCAGCAAATGTGATGAATTCTGCTGCAGATACTGATCTGACTGATATCTAACTGTAGTGTAAAGCACTTAGTAGTGTCAAGTTAATTAATGAACTTTGTAATAAGGTATATAATTCTGAAATTACGGCACCCAAGTCTGTGAAATCTGGTACAGATATTGATCTGATAAATATCTAATTGTACTTAAAAGCTTTTGGCAGTGTCGAGTTAACAAATAGCTCTTTACCATATTTTATGAAGTTTTGTAATTAGTCATATAACTCCGAAATAACAGGACCAAATGCGATGAAATCGGCTGCAGATACTAATCTGACAGATAGCTAATTGTGGTGTAAAGCATTTAGTTATGTGGAGATAAGTAAGGGTTCATTTGCATATTTAATGAACTTTGTAATTATTGAATCAGATATTACTCCAAAATTTCAGCATTACATTTGATGAAACTTGCTGCAGATATTGATCTGATAAATATTTAATTGTACTGAGAAGCATTGGGCTTGTCAAGTTAATAATTAGCTCATTTACATATTATTAAATAAAGTTTTGTAATTAGTGATTTAACTCTGAGAGTACTGTGCAAAAGTTGATGAAACCTCCTACATATAATGATATAACAGATATCTGATCTTTCTTATTACACGCCTCACACGGGTGTCGATTATATTGGTATAAATTTGGTTTATTGACAGGAATATTGAAATAGACATCAAATCAGGTCCAATAATCGTTATCATTCAAGGTAAACTATGAAATTTACCAGGTCCAAGGAACATATAGATGATAACAAAGGCAATGGGGCCATCTTGAACCACGAAATAGTGGTGGTACCAGGTGTCCGGAATGGGTAAGCGTACCCTGCCAGCTAGCCGCACCCGTCAAGATTGACCCAAAGCGACAAATGCATTGTTATTTGGTGAATTCACCAAATTACTTTTGTGAGTCAAAATTTGGTATGCTGTCACTCATCATTTGAGAAACAGACAGGTCATATTTTGATACAACATCTCCGTATCTACCGTAGAACTTCTTAAATGATTTCACTAATCTACTTTCTGAGAATCCTTGCTTCACTAACTTTTGAGCTAATAGGCTGTGTCTAACTCGAAAGTCTTCATATGAATGGCATGCTCTACTGTATCTAAGGAGTTGTGAAATATACACAGCATAAGCTGGAGATGATGGTATAATCAATAAATACAATAAATCCTTGTCAGAGATAGTTACTCTGGCAGTAGACCGTATACACGTCTAGCCTTATCAGAAGTCTGTCTTCCACTCCGCGTCGTTTGCTTGGTTAGTGATTATTCTGAGGAGGTCTGCAAACTTATGTTGCGTAACATGTCCTTACTCGTTGATTTGTACCCTTTAATATGAGACAGGTCAAAGGTAGAATTGTTTTACACAATGTCATAACAGTCAAAAAGTATGCAGTAATTCATGTCATACTGTATTATTTCATGCGTCCAGTAGTGTTTGATAAATGTCAATACATGTCGAGTCATCAGCAGTCAATTTCAATGCCTGATAACTAAATTTGTAATTTTGTCAAACTCAAAGTCATCCATTCAGCGGTCACATTAGTAGGTCAAGATGAGTATATGCTAAAATTTTCTAGTCTGTTTACTGACTATTAATGAATCTGTTTTAAAAAAAGTGAGCATATTCAGTTCATATCTGGTTTGCTCTTCTAATTATCAGTTTGTTGCCCCCTGTTTTAAAGGGGGATGTTAAGATTACATCTGTACTTCAATTAGATCGTTTATTCCAATAACTGTCATATATATCCTGATAAGAAATGTACACATCCGTCACGCATGTATGTCAAGAAAATAAAGTTACTCAGCCTAACTAAATAGAAATCAGGCAAAATAGTTTTAAGTCCTTATTATTTCACTTATTCTTCGTTCTGAGATTTTCACCTCCTTCTAGTAGTGCTTGATATGCCCATAAAGTACACCAAAAGAGAACAAACAACCTACAAAAGCAAGTAACCAAACAACCAAGCAATCAAACGAAAACTCCCAAAAACATTCACTTTCGTATCCGCACATAAATTGAATCATGATAATGTCTTCACATGCTTACTAAGGAGTCTAAGAGAATTTTAATTATTAATAATTATTATCAAACATACATTTCAAAAGTGCAAATATTTATCTCTCTCATATATATATATATATATATATATATATATATATATATATATATATATATATATATATATATATATATATATATGAATACATATATGAATATATACGTGTTTATGCATAACACGATTGGAACTAATTGGGATTATTAGATTTTTAAAATTGTCAAATTTCTCAAAAGTTTTAGGTGCCCTATAACTAAATGTTTCGATGTTGCAAATTACTCATAAAAATGTGATATGTAAAAAGAAAAGCAGATGAGATTATATTTGTAGATTAAATCGGCATTACTTCTCCATCCAATTATCCCAAATTATATTACCATGCCCTGTTCATCGCGTTTTAATTGGTCGAGTTGAACCATATGACTGCCCACAAATACACACTAATGGTTTGTTTTCATGCCCGTGAATATGAATAATATATAAAACATAGTAACTTTACGGCAAAAACGAAAATTGTGATTTGTACAAGGATCATAATCAAATAAAATGGATCATTTGTGGGTTAAGTTTAGGCGCTTTTTTCAAAAAAACTCCGGATTTGCAAATTTTTTGCAGCGCGCACTACTCACTGACAGGTTCGGGTGCCCAGTTGTCATTCGTAAGGAAAATATTTGTAAATTTTGACAGTTTTTCGGGGTTCGTTGATAATATAATGGAAATAACAGACTCCGCGCTGAACACTAATGTTTATTTATGGGCGCGGGCGAGAGGAAAGCCAAATTAACGGGCTCGGCAAGCCTCGCCCATAATTTTTGGCTTTCCTCTTGCCCTTTCCAATAAATAAACATTAATGGTCAGCGCGTCGTCCGTTATTTTTATATTAGTTCCAATCATGTTACGTATGATATGTTCGGCAAGTTTACGTTTTTGCCGAATGTAGTCATCAACACCTGTTAAAATCTATAAGCGATAACCTCATGAATGAATCAATATATGAATAAATGAAATGAATGAATGAATGAATGGATGAATGAATAAATGCATAATTCAACGAAGCAAAGAAGGAATCAAGGAAACAAAGAAAGAATACAATGTATCTACTGCTCCGATTGATTGTATTCAACATTATTTTGTACATGAAAATTACTTATGTGAAATTCTAGTAGTAATGTCTTGTACGATAAATTTCGAATTATATTCCACAAAGTGATTCAATGCTAACAACAGCCTTTAAATTGTCAATCTGATGTTATGTCAAAAAAGTACATAGGTTTCTGGATAATCGCACAGTAGATAATTGCACTGGTAGCTATTCATTGAGAGTGTAATGATGTAACCATAGTAAGACCTCTTTTTGTCTCAACTTCAAGAGTCCTAGACAATGATCAGTTACAAAGCATATAAAAAAATTCACAGTAGTAACGAGTACAGGTCCTTGGGTTCTCCAGCACACGCAATAAGTGACGGATAATATATATATAATAATAATAATGTATAATATATTTAGATATCACTGTGCTTAATGTATATCAATAACAATTAATGGTAATCTCTTGTGACATCCGACCATAATCAGATTCAAACATAGGTCCAAACCATAAGAAATTTCCTAATGATAATATTTCTATGAGCAACAAAACTTAACAGTCTATGTGTCAAAAAACTGTCAAGTGCATACCCTGCTGTTATAATCAACTTCGTTGTAAAACTACCAATGAGATAATAAATTATATAACTTTTTAAATGAATTTAAATTTTGAAATGATTATTTCAAGACATCTAAAAAAAATGTCCAAAATCTCTAAAATGCCACTTTGTGTTGTATTTCGATATCACTGTGCATAAGGTAAACCAATGATAATGAAACGTGATTACTTGTGCGATCTGACCGTAATCAGATTCAAACAAGAGTCCAAATGGTAGAATATGTCAAAATTACTTCCTAAAACACTTTTATACCTAGCTCCAAACATTCTATTTATTATTAAAAAGAATTAACCTTTCAAATTCAGTCCAAAGTGAAAGTTTGTTAAGGCTTATGTGTTGAAGAACAGAAACTTTCAAGTGTATACATTACTACACAATCAACTTCAGACTAGAATGCAAGGAACAACCAACAATTAAATGTAAAATTACAATATTAAGTTGATTTGAAACTTTGAAAATTAAAGTTTAAATATATATTGAAAATAAGTGACAAAAATCTCAATATGCACATCACTTTGTAATGTATTTCGATATCAGTGTGCAGTGTACGTCAATAATAATTAAATGTGTTGAAAAACAGGAACTGTCAAGTGTATATACTACTGTATAATCAACTCCATAATAGAATGCAAGACACAACACAAAGTTAAATGTAAACTACCAATCAGTTACTAAATTTTACAATGTAAAATGATTTAAACTTTGAAACGATTTTTTAATTTGTCAAGAAAGTACATGACGAAATCTTCAAGATGACATTTTGAGATGTTTTGCGATATCACTGTCTATAATGTATATCAATAATGATTAACAATGTTTACCGGTGATATCCGACGTACCAGATTCAAACAAGAGTCCAAATGATAGAAAATGTCGAAAGTACTTCCTAAATTGATATCACTGTGCATAATGCACATCAAGAAACATGATTACTTATGACATTCGACCGTAATCAGATTAAAACAAGAGTCGAAAATGTAGAAAAAATGTCTTAATGGACATGCAAAATAATCCATATATTTAGTTCCAAACACACTGTCAGTCATTAACAAGAATTAACAAAAAAAATCACTTCAAATCGAAAGCGATAATTGTCTTACAGCTTATGTGTTTGGGTTATTTTGTCCTACTCGAGTCGCACATTATATCACCGACTCGTGTGAGGTGAAATCTGATCAGAGGTCCTTTACAAAGTAAAATTCTATTATTCTCTCATGAGAGTACCAGAGTGGGATCAATTTGTTGGCTCACTCTCTATTATTGTTGCGAGAGCGAACGATTCCATGAATTTGCATTGACCTTTACTGTTCCCGCGCCAAAGCAGCACGTATTATTTGACCAATTGTCGGTCGCGTCAGTTCAAAATGATAGGTTGAGCACTTTTATATGAATATTGACCAAAGTATGATACCAAATATGGTTATTTTGACTTATTGATCGCAAAAATATTATGTCTACATACGGCAGGTCAATTTTAAACAAACAGCGATTGAGTTTTGAACAATTTGTTTACTACTCAACTAAAACCGTAAAAGTGTTGAAAGCAGCGATCATTCAATCAGAATTATCAGAAGAAATATAGGGTCATCGTGTTTTATACGTTGAGCGAAATTTTTACCATCAGGAAGTAGTTACCCACGAAGACCTTGCCTATTAAATTCGCATATCGATAATCTCATTTACATATAGTATGGTAAAATACCAGTTTGTCAGGTTCAATATAGCTCTGATAGATAACGATGTAAATTTGATCTCTTTGTTGGTAAATATTGCAATAAATATGGTACTGGGGCTTTTCTTTTAATGCTATTCTTGTGTAATAGATGAAAAAAAAATGTCAGAGATTACATTTATATTAAGGTTCCAAGACAAGAAATGTGACCTTTTTACTCTAACAATTCTCTAACAGTTAATAAACTCAGAACCCCTGTAAAGTATACATTTTCTGAAAGCCTACATATATGGGAACATTTTGGTAACCACAGTGTCACCATTGTTTACATAGCTATCACGTGACAAGATAATTTGCATAACCTTTCAAAAGTCGGTTTTCCCTATGTTTTGTCTCAATACTTCAAAATATCTGACTCAAACTTTCTGGAATGCAAGCTGTCACAATGCTCTTTCAAAGTGTGTCTCAGATTTCGTATATCTTGTTTAGTTTTTTTGGAGCACAATTTTAAAGAAATCAACTATGGTAAAATTCACTGCTCTGGAAGTTTTTCTGGCATAAAAACTGTTAAAGAAGGTTTAAAAAAATTCTGAGACACACTTTTGAAGACCTGTAGGATAGCTTGCACTCACATGAATTTCAGCCACATATCTCAAAGCATTGAAACAAAACATAGGGAAAACCGATTTTTGAAAGGTTATGCAAATTACCTGTCACGTGATAGTTATGTAAACAATGGTGACACTATGGTAACCAAAATGTTCCCCTATATCTAGGCTTTCCGAAAATATACAATTTACGGGGGTTCTGAGCTTATTAAACACTAGAGAATTGTTAGTTTAAAATGGTCAATTTCTTGTCTTGGAACCTTAACACAGATACAGGAATTACTTGCGTTTCTTGCTTATTTGCATAGCAGCTTCAGCACTATGGGTTTCATTTTTTTCACTCAACATGGAATATAGCGATAAAGATCCGATAATGTATAGTCCACTAATTTTTTGAAATTATTTAGGGTGGAACACTTCTTTCAGTAAGCTTGCTAAGTTGCATGTTTCCATAAGTATAATGCAAAAGGTACAGGGTCATGACGATAGATTCAAGGGTCTTAACAAACGAAATATTTTTCGTCCGTTGTCAATGAGTGTTGTTAGCTTTTTCGTTCACGTCACAGGCAAGGATGTGTTAGTCAACACGTTGTAAGCTGGTTATTTCAGATGATTGCACAGGCACACAGTTCGAGTGATGTTTGAGTCCTTGGATACCTAAGTTGAATACGTATAATTCCAATCAGAGTTCTTGTCAATCAACAAAAAGTATTTAATCATTTATGCATCGTAATTATCCTGCATGCTTTTATCCCTTTTAGGTAAAAAGTTACGAAACTGTTTTTTTGTTTGTCTAAATTCGTTTTAAGAATAAAGAGAAAGTTTTCCTTTTTACAGTCGCATATCTTCAAAAATCGGAAGTCTCCCCTTAGAGCACCCGCAAACGAATAGCGGTCATTTCGAATTGCAATATTGGCACATTTGATGTAATTTATTTCTCTGACCAAACATTTTATTCTAGATTATGAAAACGTATGTTTTTAATTACTTGAGCAGAGTATGAGTAAACGTGAAAACTTATCTCAGGATGTATAATACCACTACAAAAACACAACTCGCTCTATTCCTATGGACATTTGGAGTCAATTTACGTAGTTGCATTTCAGTTACAATACACAGTAGCGAAGCTATTCTTTACCTGGCAACCGTTGTCATCCCAGATACCAGTATCTTCATTCAAAAATTCACATCGGGCTTGTTTGACACTCATTAAGAAATCGGCATCAACATCTAAAGAATACAGAATGGAGAAGCTCTTTGAATCAAAAATCGCCTGTACGGAAGTTATAATTCGCTTGAAATTGCTCCCACTTGCCATTACAAAATCTGTCCTAGACTAATTATTATATTTTGTCAGTAGTCAGTCGTGCTTATGCGTAGTTTTAATTGGTTGAGAGCACATCGTAGTAAAATTTCGTTCCTATGCGAAGACGAGCAACCGATTAATGGGGAGACAAGTCACACGGAACATTATAATTGAGAAGATCAACCTTCATTTTTCGAGTCAGTATATTTAATAGTTTAAGAGATTTTATTTTTCCAAAGCAAACTTTTAATTCTTTACGGGCAATTTTATCTTAGGCAAAACTGTTTTTAAAACTTTTCAAAAAGACAAACTTTAATCTTTAACTAAATAAACTTTAACTTTTAATAAAATACACTTAACTTTAAGAGTTTAACTTTAAAGTTTAACTTTAACTTAACTTTAAAGTTTGTACGCTGAAACCTGAAACCACGCTCTCAGACAAAATACTTAGTAAAATAGAAAGAGCGTCCTAACAGAAGTTATACGACTAGAAATTAACCATTTAAATAGCGAAAACAAATACACACAGGGACTAAACAAATGATTTGTTAAATGAATCATTACAAAAGTAATATGATCGTTTAGAATAATGTTTTACAGATGCCTAGAACCTCGTTAATTCACTTCTCTAAATCAGCGGCGTCACTTCGCTTCCATTGCCGTTGCCAAGTATGAGTGCCATGTATCCTTCCCTTCAACACGTTACAATGCTCGGTATCGGGCGCTAAGTGTACTTAATCTGCTTTAGACACACCTCATAGCGATCAACACAAATATTGATGTAACATACAAGCACTAACCCCCTTCGTGGAGATGGGTATACACTCGATTTGGGTACAATTCGTTCCATAAACCATTAATGCTAAGAGTCATGTGTACACGTCCGTAGCATTGATTATTACTTCCTTAGTCGTTAATACGAATGGCTATAACATCATGTTTGAAAGACAAAGTGTACTCACCCATTGGAATCGTAAATGTCAAATAATACTGTCCAGTCCTAAGGAAGTAGTGCTCTGGTATGAAGATTATGGAATATTCACCAAAAAAGTTGACGTCAATAGACAATTGGTAGCCGCGATAATTATCAGTATAACCAACCACCTCACTGAATACATAGGCTGTAGCATTTCCATAAATGGCATATGAATTTTCAAACCAGACGATGACTGCATGAAATAGTTTCGATATCTGTCAAACACAAAGTTGAATGAACTAAGCTAGCGAATTTGTGTGAAAAATAGTCGTTTTAATAACAAATACACAGTGGAAACGCATGGATACTAGCACTCAGGTTTCACTTGAAAATTAGAATTCAAGCTAATATTGTATAACCATATAATTAGATTAGTTTATTCTTTCAAGTTTTAAGTTTAGGAAGCAGATCGGAAAAAAATGATGAGTCTGTTGATTTTGCTGTCGCAAATACCATACCTTTGGAGAAGTGCTCAAAACATAAATTAACCTGTAGTATCCACAAGTCGAAAAGATTTGATAATACTATGAATGTAGTATGACACCTACAAAGACGTGTATTCCTCTAATTTTTATATTCAACCACTGCATTAACACTCGTTCTAAGTCTATCTGAATCGTAAACTTTCTAAATATTCCTAATCTTGTTATGTGTCTACCAACCTCAATGGTGAATCCGAATTATGTAACATCACCACTTTCAAGGTCGTCACCTTCCATCGGGATCTGATCTTCAATTGGTGCCGGGTCTGTAGCAAACGTTACTATGATGTCTTCCTCAATGTTATTCACTTTTAGCAATGAAACATAACAGACCATCGATATTACAGATTAATATACAACAAGAGCACTGTAGTGCGCTCATCCAGTAGAATTGTGACGAAATAAATGACGAAATAATTAACGGAGTAAATGACGAAATGAATTAATGAACGAATAAATAAATAAATAAATAAATAAATAAATAAATAATAAATAAATAAATAAATAAATAAATAACTAAATAAATAAATAAAGAAGAGAAAAATGAACAAATCATAAACGCAAACAAAAATAAAATACGAAAAGAAGGCCAAAAGAGTAAATAACACGATTTATAGACAATGAATAAAAATAATAAAAAAATGCATAAATAATAAATAAAATGGTCGTAGTTACTATTTTATTTGCAGTAAATTTACGAGTGTCTTAGGTATAAACAGAAAGATGATGTTTTATCAATATTCACATGAAAGTCAGTGAAGAAAAAGTCCAAAGTAGGTAAAACTAAAAACACCGTGTGTTTTACATTTATTGTATTTAGAAATCTTGATTTCAAACTGATAAGTACAAGGGTATTCCAAATAAAGTTAGGATGGGTTATTTTTTCGATTGTTCTGGACGCATCATGCATCATTTCGAAGCTGAAGAACAATTTATTCCACTTCCGAAAAAGGAACTTGCAATCACGCAATAATTTCCCATTCTGATACATATGTCAGACAATTACCTTTTAACTCGTTGCCATCTCTGTCGGTGAAGGTCAAACTCAATACATCAGTCTTTGTATGGCTACTGCCGTTGGTCCTCGGTTGAAACAAAGTTCCCTTCAAACGTTTGCACTGTAGAAATAGAGAAAAATTCTGTACGGTACCTCAAAATATATGTAATTAAAAAAAAGTGAAAAAGACCAGCAAAGTCAAAACTCAAATTCTCAAATATGCATCGTTACAACGGATTTGCAACGGTAAAACTATTTGAATTATATCGTAACAACAGCATTTCTGAGTTGCCACGACGAGTTTAAAAGCTGACATTACTTCTGTTGTAAATATTGCTCCAATGCCAATCATTTCGCTGTTTTGATCTTGTTTTTTCCTTCCTTTCATAAATATAGTTGAAAATGTTCTAAGTAACTCTGGTTATAATACTATGGCTGTCAGGTGCTAGCGCTGTGAAGCCTCTCTGCCAGCCGATGGCTGACTTCCTTAGGCGTCGAATCAGCAGGAGACAATTATTGACACGTTCACGTGACCGAATCCGTACTAGTACGTCTGATTGGTAAAAATGGCATTCGATGTATCAAAATTTCAACTTGATCAGATTCATGAGTGAAAGCACCCAGTTAACATTTGCATATCTAAAGGGCGATTTACTCATCAAACGAAAGTAATCCTTTGAAATGAAACCAAGATAGGGACAACATTTTTTAAATCTCCGGCAAAAATTTTGATCTATCCACATCGAACGAATAGAAAAGGAAGGAAAATGTTCATGTGAGAAATTGGTCTGGATGTTGTACGGCTTTGCAAAAAGCACTAGTATACCATGACGTCAAACAGAGAAAACAAGTGGCAAAAATAGCGTGATTTGTATAGTTTAACTACAAACACGATCAGGAGCATGCTGATAAATTTGTAGTTGTGGTGTTAGTCAAGTCACTGACTTTGTGAAGTGCCAAAAAAGTCTGGATCTTGTAGGCTATACCTTGGTACTAGGTAACCGACTGCTTCCGGGCATTCCAACATGAGTTAGTAGAATCATAGTAGGAATAATAATGTTTCCTCTACTTTTACGTAACTGAAATCCGAATGGACGAAGGTAAAAAAGAAACTCGCGTGTGCAAATGCCCATAAATATACGTATTCGACCTAATATCTAAATAATTGTTAAAATTCCTCTCTATTTACTCATGCATGCATCAATAGTTAGCGTCCACGTGCTTTACGGAATTTAATCGTCTTATATCAAAACGTTCGTGATCCTTCAATTAGGGATTGACCTATGGAACCTGTGACGGAGTGGTCAAAGATTGTACAAAAGTCATACTACGCAAAGTAAAAGCTACAATGTGTATACACCAAAATTGTGCAAAAAACAAAATCGCAAAACAGTTTAAAAGTTTTATTAGCGAACTTGCTAAATGCATGGACGAAACGAAACGAAAGGAACGATACACGCCCTGTGATTGGCCAGACGCTGCAACGTTCGTTCTCTTCGTATGCAATCCTTTGTTCTGATTGGATGAACGAAAACGATGAAAGAGTTTTAGCTCCTTTCGTTCACATTCTTTTTCTTGATTGGCTGAACGAAAGTGACGAAAGATTTGCATATTCATTTTGTCTGCATGGAAGGGCGAGCTGTTGTTAATCAAAATGCTGGCATCTCATTATATATTCACCATGATGTAATTCCGCCGTCTTTGAAATACAAGGAATAAAACTGACCACGGGTTCCAGAGGCCACTGAGACTAACCGAAACACGTTGACACTTCGTTTGACGCGCTACACGAATAACACAGTGCTTGAAAGGGGGCCGCGACACCATATTATGGTGTAGATAGAGATAATTTGTATGATTGACGTGCGGATTTGTGAGACCACTTTCATGCTTTTACACACCGCAACACGTTCGTAAATCAAGTTCGTAAATCATGCAAAGAAAACAATGGGAGCCATAACGTAAACCACGAATTAGCCGAAACCGCGACTTATTGAGGCGCGACTTGGCGAGGGGCCACTGTACTTTCATGACACGAGTTGAATGGATGTCACGGTGAATGAACTGTTCTATGCGTTCACTGTTAGTCCTTGTATTTCAAAAACGGGAGTTATTACATGGTGAATATATAATAAGAGCGAGGCGCCAACATTTTGAGGAACGACAATAGTTCGTTCTTTCCAGACAATCAGTAAAATGGTTATGCAAATATTTCGTCACTTTCGTTAACCCAATCAAGAAAAAGAATGTGAACGAAAGGAACGAAAAGTCTTTCGTCGTTTTCGTTCAGCCAATCAGAACAAAGGATTGCATACGAAAAGAACGAACGTTGCAGCCTCTAGCCAATCACAGGGCGTGTATCGTTCCTTTCGTTTCGTTTCGTCCATGCATTTAGCAAGTTCGCTAATGTAACAGGAATGTTACCGACAAGAGGAGACAAGAATAATTTTGAAATGCCCTTCAGGCGCACCTTTTAGAAGTTACTACCTCAAATTCAACCGTACATTAAACAAATACAACAAATCAAAATTTGAAAAGTATCAAGCAGTGTCTACTTCACTCGGAACTACAAGATTAAAACACATATCATACCAGTCACCAAATCACTGGCTCCACTTGACTAATGGCAACAATAGCAATCAAGGCATTTTACTACATCTTACAAGAAAGTCCTTTGCCCGTATGTGGCTTTATGGTAGAGCAAACTGTATTTATTTCGCCTGGTCGTATTTTAGGAACAAGTGCACAAAGGTCTTTTTATAACCAATATTCAGGATAACAAGAAGTAATAATACGGCTAGTTTTCAATCGGGTTCGAACCCACAACATACGGCATTAAAATTTCTCCGGTACATTCTAAAAACGTTTAAGAGCTCTGCATTCAAATATTACGCCGGCCTACCTGTAACATATACACTACTACAGGTTAAGTACGCATCATTAGAAAATTTTCACTGTTGAATCAAGTTAATAAATAACATATTGAGAGCAAATCTTGTGACTCTATTCTGTCAGTTACTTTATAAAGAAGCCATCTCAACGTAACTTTCGTATTTGACAATTTTGTCTTGAATATCACTACAACTCATTATTACTTGAACTAACTATAATACCACAAAATATACAGGTTATTATACTTCGTTTTGCGACAAACGTATAAAGACTATGAGATATATAAAATTATGATATTTTCAAACGATAGAACATGTTTGATAAAAACACATTCCACTTCTTTAGTAAGGGAATGTTGATACCCTCTTAAGAAGATGATGTTAAATGATGGTGATTTGCACTTTCAGCGAGGATTTTTACTTTTTTTGTAAACGAATAGTTTTGAATCAATGACAGGAAATATACTTACTATTCTGTTAACTTCATGATCAGACGTAAGATTGGCAAACAACTTGTCCCAAGGTGGAATGCGAAAGCCATTGCCATTCCCAAGTTGTACAGATGTATTTGAAAGACTGTCTATAGAGTCATATTCCAAATTCAATATAATAGATGTTGTGGCCAACTCAATAGGGCCCATGCCAGGCTCCGTGTTGTTCAGAACAAACTTAGATAGCTTATCGGCTAATTTTAGTAAGCTGTTAGTAAAGGAATTCCAGTCGCTGTCCCCATCGTTATTTTCGGTTTCTGATGTTGAATACTCCACTATCGATAGACTTCTATCCATGACATGTAAAATATCTGTGAGACAATGTCAGTTTTGTGAAATGAATATCTTTGGTCTCT
Organism: Ptychodera flava; assembly: GCA_001465055.1. Taxonomy (NCBI): domain Eukaryota; kingdom Metazoa; phylum Hemichordata; class Enteropneusta; family Ptychoderidae; genus Ptychodera; species Ptychodera flava. The sequence continues at coordinate 28,095 of LD364957.1, read as the reverse complement.
GCGCCCAATCTTAAAATTCATAAAAAAGATTTCAACCATTTGTATTAATTAAACTCACCATTGGCTATTGACTGGCTTTCGTTTGTCGATACAACAATAAGTCCTGTGATCGCCTCGGATAGTTCTCCAAAATGCTCAATTATCTACAATAAAAAGTATGGCACGTTTAAAGACCAGTGCAGCTTCTTTTATGAGTGATGTAAGTCTTAATTAAGACAACAACCCAGTAACATACTTGCATCAATTATAGATTGATTGCTTTGGAACGAACTGGTATGATTTTTTAACGATTTCACTTCATCCAAAAATAGAGTTTTTAATTCTTCTCGTCTTCTTATTAGTATGATGATAGATTCCTTTGCTTTGATGAGTTTTATGTCTATACAGTTCACCTCCGTTTATAGAGAAAGAAGTAAATATACAACGTTATTGCCAGGCTGAATATCCTTTCCATTACGTACCTTTGTTCTTGTCATGTTTGACAACGTGGCATTGATATCCTTAATCATTGGTTTGACTTGGCCTGTAACCAATGCACATAAGGAAGAAAAATATTACGAGTTCGTTAAGTGATTCAATGAAGATGTGACACGGTCAAAGATTAACTAGGGCTATGTATTTTTTGTTGACCTCTTTAAAGGAGAGAGAGAGAGGGAGAAAGAGAGAGAGAAACTTGTTGATTTTCTAACGCTGTATCTCAAAACATTTTTCGTTTTTGAATAGGGCATAAATGAATGAAAAATATGCGCACATGTATGGTTGCAGAAATTGGATAAAATAATGAATAATTTTTATGGTGTATTAGTACTTGAATTGACGCCTTTTGTCATCCCATTTTCAATACCAGATAACAATAAAACTCCATATCTACGCAAGAAACAAAATGAAGCTCCCTAAATTACAAAAATGAAATATTGCCTCACTAACAGCAACATTCAAGTTTAGTCTTGCACCTATTGAAGTGCAGACGACATGAAAAGTAATGATAACTCTGAATTTTTTAATGACTTAATGTAATAGTATAAGTATTGTAAACTATGTTCTTTTAAATTGTATTTTGTCAAATTATTGAACAATCATCGAAAAAGAATTATATTACATATAAAAGCTGCAAGCAGCGTTGCCGGGGCCCTAGCGGTTATAAAATTGAAAGTACTTGCAGTGATGATACTATGTGCAAAATTTGAACTTTAAAATTAATGAAATGGTCTTTGGGTTCTTGTATAGAATAACTTTGGATATCATCTCAAGGTTTGTTACTTCTTTGTGAAAATCAATTTGGCCGCCAAACTACGTGACCGATCTAAAAGCGCTGTGCACACCTGACAGTTTCAAAGCTAAGGATGATAACAATGGAATTTAGTTCAAATTGCGGTTTTATCGGGTAGGCAGATTTTTAATGATTCAATTGTTATTTTTTAGAAATCTAGGATGGCTGCAAAACCACACGAATCATCCCTTTAGCTTTCATAAATTCCAAAGTATCCATACTGACGATGATACGTGCAACATTTAAGTTTAAATGGTGCTGGTTCTAGTGAAGAAGATTATTGAATATTATCATTTTCGTTTTACAGACATTAAATATTGCATAGACAAATATCTCACGCGTAAATACATCCAAAGTTTGTTACTTAACAAAAGCTCAGTTCCGTTGTTCGAGTCAACTCTCGATATTACGGATTTCACAGCGCTGCGCTGCAGAGATCAGGCTACAGCTCTTCAGTTCGCGAGGCTGCAGTTTCGATTCTGATCGACAGTTCACGGTTTTTTGTGTGATGAAGGAAATGTATCGTTGTCCTTCGAATGACTTGATGCTTGTGACTCCCATGCCGCTTCCCCGAAGATTATACGGTACTCATTAGCATTTTGATCAAGATGACCTTCGACTTCTCTGATGATGTTTGACGTCTTTTACACACTTAGATGCTTGGGCCCTGGCATTGCTGTTTGCAGTTATATTTTTTTCTTTGTATTCCAACTGATTTTCAATACATGTAGACAGCTGCGTATTTGTAGTTTGTATGATTTCGTTTCATTGCTTTTAACTTTGATTAAAAATATATTTATTTTAACTAAAAATGCATTATCTTCCTGTTATTGAGCCTACAAGTTTAACTTCAAAGTGAACAATATATGAGATGGCTTAGCTGTAGTGTGCTTTCCAAATGTCATCTTAGGTTGAACTTAAATTCATACGGAAAAATAGTTGAGATAGCTTTGGCACAGTGGTCTTTTGTTGAACTTAGAGTTCAAAGTGAAAATAGTTGAGATAGCTCAGGGACATTGGGCTTTCTAAACGTAAACTCTGGTTGCTGTGCAAGCTTTACTGCAATATTTCTAGAAAAATCGTAATTACAAAAAATTCACCAAATATGCAAATTAACAATCAATTGGTGCAATGATGACTTATGTCATTATGTGCTATCAGAGCTCTGTGTGATAAACATCTTTACAAAGTGTAATCAAATTTAATGCTGTCACTCTAGAAACAGAGCTCTTTTCCAAAAAAGTCATTGTCAATTACATAGTCCTGGCTACGTTGACAAAATGGTCGTCACGCGGCCATATTGGATCAGATAACAAAACAAATCGTTATGCATATGTATGACATTGTGGATAATATTTGTGTTTAGTTAACGAGAAATTGCTCCTGTAGTCTCTGAGAAATTTTCGCGAACTAACGGACGAACGGACGGACGGACGGACATGGGGACATGAACAAACTTATAAGTCCCCCTGACGATGTCCTTGGGGCTAAAAATGCAGAAAACAGAACTATTCAGCATCCATTTTTAATAAAATATTCAAAAAATGAGATACAATAATTGTAGACAATTATAGAGGAGTTTTTCTTTTAAAATCTGCAGACTGCCTGGAGCAATTTGATGCAATTTGATGCAATTTGATGCTAGGTGACTGGGTGCCGTATTTTTGTGTTTTCGAACTCCGAATGAAGACACTGTATTCTCTACCCTGGGTTGATAGCTCTGCTGGTGGACAGAATTGTTCCCGAGGCTATCTTTCGCCCAGTTTAAGCGATGTATGCATTCATTTTTCGATGTAAAGTTTGTGTGCGACGTGCGATAGTTGACTGTGCGAGCGTGAATGCTTCTGAACTCTACAACGTTTGGAGAGGTCGCAGTCAGAAAAATGTAACAACTTAGATCGGTGATTGTACCACTCTTTTTGGGAGTGGGGATTTGGCCGAGCGGTTCTGTCTGCAGCGTCTCTGCTACCTGACTGGGTGCCGCATTTTTATCCGCTCTTAACAACACGATTTTTAACAAGGCCATTCAATTTACGTCAGGACCATTCAGAATAAAAAGACAAACAATGATATTTCACGTTCTGTTGAGTTTACTTCATACACTTGACTTGTCTGTCTAGTATTCGCTACGTACACGGCATTATTTCGTCGTATCATTAAAACCTCATCAAAGTTCATCGTATTCATCACAGATCATTCAGATATTAACTCCTTGCAGAGGACAAAGAAAACTTGGCAAAACAGATGCCACGAAAACTTTTCACATCAATGAGGAAAAATCAACAGTTACTAACTTATTCAATAATTGCTATTAGTATACATGCGAACGCCAAACAACTAACGTCCTCGGCAAGCCCGTGTCGGCTACGGATGTCTCATTGAGAGTTACAGTCACATCGATACTGTGGCCGAAAACGACAGTGCACCTATTCAATTTGTAATTTCGTAGTTCTGATTTGACGTGCGTTGTTTTGTTTTGATCTGCGCTTTTCAGTTTGTGCTTTCGTCTTTCATGTTAGTCTACTTTTTTCGGACATTTGAGTGGGTAATAGTAAGCAAACCTTAAAGGCATAGGTTAGCCGTCTGATTATCTTGCCAGGAAATTTACTTACTAGATTACAATTTCAATGCAAAACAAAAGGCTATGACACCTTCATTATCCTCTTACACACTAGAACAAACTCGATCCCTGCGATCGAGTCATCTACCCGTAGGTATTTTACTTTATGATATTTCATAGATCCAAAGCGATAGAGGTTAAGTAGTAAAATGGTGCGTTGAAACTGTGGAGTCATACAGCTACTTAGAAGTAATGAAATGCTTGCAATCGTCTTGGTTATGAATGTAAACACGATTGGAACTAATTTGGGATAATTGGATTTTCATTTTTCTCAATTTCTCAAACGTTTTAGGTGCCCAATAGCTTGATGTTGCGATATTACAAATTACTCATAAAATCTTGTGTATTGTAAAACGAAAAGCAGATACAATTACTTTTGTATATCAAGTCGACATAACTTTACCATCCAATTATCCCATGTTAGTTCCAATCGTTTTTATATTGAAATCTAAACAATGTGACAACCTGTCGTGTATTGTTAGATCTTTGATCAAGAAACAAGTGTACATTGTTAAAAGGAAAGCAGATGAAATTACTTGACATTCATTACTTCACCATCCAATTATCCCAAATTGGTTCCAATCGTGTTTATATTGAAACTTAAACCATGTGACAGCATGTTGTGATGATCGTAAACGCAATGAGCTTGAAGAGTGTAAAGTTAGATCTTTGATCAAGAAGTAAAGGGCAAAATGAAACACGCATCAAACGACAGTGTTGGAGATGTTGAAAACAGCTTGTGTGATGAATTAATGGGGCCTCATTCCGATGTGAGCCCTTTCAAGGTTGTAAAAGGAATGTGGAATGGTAACGTAGTTCTGTTGCCATATTCAATTTTCAAAAAATTCAAGGTAATATTTAAAAGTCTTCTTCTCCAGAGCCAATACACCATTAGAATTGAAATGTTACTTGCATAATCCTCTATGTGAGTCCTATCAAGTTTGCGAAAGAAACCATTTCATCGCCGACGCCAATCCCACACAGATGTAGACGTGGTGGTTATGGCCTATTTGGGGCAAATCGGCCATACCCAACACTTATATTAAAATTTATGAGTTTACTTTTCTTGTTTACGCACAGACTCATATCGACGGGAGATCTGGGGGATGGCTATTACATCAGGTTGACAACCTCTACGTTGGGGCAGTTAATTGAGATTAGTCTTTGTAAGACAGTTACGATACCGAATTAAGAAAGACAAATTTGTTGCTTCCACAAATCTCGCTACAAATAAAACTCTAATACTCGTCAAACAGAGAAAACTATGCAGACCTGGCAAAGCAGTGTGTAACGACATTCGAAATACAGAGAGCATTAATGACCGTGGTATGCTACACATAGCATGGAGGTACTAGCTCCGCTCCTGGCTCAATGGCCGTAGCGAGCGACTAATCATGGAGGTAGAGGAGAACTCTTTTTCCTTCATAGACTAACGTATGCGTGGCCGTAAAATAAAACCACGGGGACTACTACCAGTATAAGGCAATTATCTATCAGGGTATCAACCAATGCACGATGGTAAGCTATTAGCCCCACGGCGGTATGAGTCAAGAGTGCTCGGCTATGACTACGCCGAAGCCGTATAGCCCTACCACACAGAGCGGACTAGCGTGCGTGCAAACGCCAGAGAATCAAACCGTCTTTCTTCCGAGCAAAATTTGCAGCAACTTAAAGGGGCAAAATCTGCCATTTTTCATGATTTTTTTGATACAAGATACTACTTATTTTGTTTTACATGTTGAAAGGTACTGAATGAATGGGTGACCATGCATATATTCGACCCCGGTTTTAGACAAGATACATGAAACTATCGCGAAAATGAATTAATGGTTATGACCATTAATTCATTTTCGCGATGGTTTAATTTAATTTGTCTAAAACTGGGGTCGAATATATGCATCGTCTCCGAATTCATTCAGTATCTTTCAACATATCAAACAAAATAAGTAGTATCTCGTATCAAACAAATTTAGTGAAAAATGGCCGACTTTGTCCCTTTAAGTCTGTGTACGGTGATTTGTGTTGGTCCACTATGATTTCCTCCATTTTGACGATTATGACGATGGTGGGGGGTAACATAGTGAATGGAACATGTACACAGAGATCCACACAGCATCGTACCTATGGTCACAGTCCCTCCACCCGCACTGTGCTATGGTGCATCAGCTACGTTGACAGTAGCTCATGGTTACTGGAAAAGACCAAGAGTAGTCTAACGTGAACTTTCTTACCTAAACGTTTTTCTTTTTTCTGAAGAACACCATAGCGTAACCTGAAGAGAGAATTTCCTTTTACAATATATATTCTCAATTACTCATTAAATAAAACTACGTGGATGATGCGATCATACCCCAAGACACAAAAGACAATTAGAAAAGGCAAGACTAAACAAACAAACAAAAGAATAGCAACGATGTGCGGCCGTAACAGTGTCTTCAACATAGCTTAAACAAATCAAAACATGTATATTCTAATAGCACTTTAGTAGATCAAAGCAATCAAACAAGAACCAAACAAAGCCAATAATTCAAGCGACTGAAAAAAAATTACTCAAGGTTCCAAAACGAAAGCGCCAAAAGGACCACAGTTTCATAGACATAGCCGACCCGGCTTCGTTTCGACATGGCTAATTTCTAAAACCAAAAAGCCGACACACAACACAGTGCACAGCATGAATATACTACACTTCAATAGCTACTATAAACAACTACACAATGAGACCATACCACAAAACGTTAAACCACACGAATCCCAACATTATTTATTAGCCCATGTGTGGAGCCGCGTTCTCTTATTTTACCTGCAATGTGTCATATTTTCCTGTGATTCGCCTCAGTGGTTGGAGGGATTGTGGTTTCGCTAAACTACTTATAAGACTTTGAATGACAATGTTGCTTTGCAAGTCACCTACCCAACCATTTTATAGGGGTGATCAAGATGGCCAGAACAGCGAATGTTGACCAATTACGCCTAAGAATATGGGAAAAGGTGCTAAAAACGTGCGATAGATATATTGACAAGATAAACATTGAGAACAGTATGATTAAGAAAGGTGTGACTGGTCCAGCCTGTTCAGTTTCTATGTGGGGAAAAGTTGGAATGAACTGTATTGGTTTTTGAGAAAACCTTATGATTACGAGAGAATAATTTCTTCTTCTGCAGAACGAACGCACCGTGTTCGTATCATCCTTACCACAGTGTGGGTACTTTCAAGTTTACGAAAGGCGATGAATGGGTCACTTGGTTTTGCAATTGCAAATTTAATCTTTATAAAGTAATCCCAATCATTACCGTCCGTAATCTGACAACAATGGGTCAAAATTCATAATACACTAGTTATCAACATAGATACAAAACAGCACAGAACAGACAGTAAAGCACCGGTATACACAACAAAGTCAAATCCGCTTTACCAAAACATGCACCGTTGTATTGTCCTTAGTTTCACTACTATCAAGATCTAGGATCGATGACGTGATTTAGCGGCCATATTATTTTTTACCAAAAAACAAACAATAACAATGACATGGTATTCAAAACCTTAAACGGGCTTCCTCTGATGAATTTGGGGTCATTTTGAAATTTGGTGAAAGGCTATGATGAGATCTGGTCTTTGATATGTACAAACATAATCTTGAGTGGTCACGTGACCCGTACCAATATATTGGATTAAAAAAAAATTAACAAGTCATTTTTGATGACACAGTCCCCATTTGTTAATGGGTACTTTGATTAAAAGTCCTCAGAGAGGATAGAGTCCTCTTCATTTATTACGTCTGTGATTAAAAATACTGCGATACAGCTGGCTCTTAATGGCTGAGAATGAGTTCCATGGTTGTGAAAATATAAAAGCAATGTATGCCATTCTAATTAAAGGCCATTAAATGAGTCAATTAGTAGTTAATGGACATGATTTCCCTAAACATTTTTGCATCCTGTCATGACACTGATAGACTATCGCCATAACCAAATTTTGTAAAGTTTGATGCACTGCTTCTGGACATCACCCTAAAAACAATAGCTCATCAAGTAAATGCAAATTAGCAATTAATTTAAATGATACTTCAGTCAATTATATTTACAATACTATGAGATCAACATCTGTACCAAGTTTCATCAAATTTGATGCAGTATTTCTATCAGCCTAATTACGAAAATTCAATAAGTGACATGATACTGCTACATGTCGTGAAACAAATTGATGTGCACATGTATGACGTAGGTCAATGTCCTTGTACGAACTTTGAATGATATTTACGTAAATAATATGACAATAAATCAATATCATTGTATCGACTTTGAATAAATTCGGTTGATACATGTCTGCATTATGGCTGCAGACATGAAAAACTCGTAACACAATGGCCGCCACGCAGCCAAAGTATTTGATCTCACCGTAAAAAAAAATCGACGTGCATATGTATGCATAAGTCAATGTCCTTGTACCATTTTGGATAAAATCGGTTGAGATGTGCCTGAGTTATGGCCCTGGATATGAAAAAAAGAAACTAAATGGCCTTCACGCGGCCATATTGAATCGTATCGTGAAACAAAGTCACAAACATATGTATGACATGGGTCAATTTCCTTGTACCAACTTTGAATAAAATTGGTTGATACATGTCTGAGTTAAGGTTCGGGACATGAAAAAATCGTAACAAAATGGCGACATGGCCGCCATATTGAATCGTATTGTAAAACAAATTGACGTGCATATATATGACAAAGGTTGATGTCCTTGTACCAACTTACAATAAAATCGGTTGAGATGTGCCTGGGATATCGCTCCGTACATGAAAAAGATCGTAACGAAATGGCCGCATGGCCACCATATTGGATTGTATCACAAAACAAATTAACGTGCATATGTATGACGTGAGAAGTAATCCTTGTACCAAGTTTGAATGAAAACGCTTTAGTCATCTCTGAGATATCTGCGTGAACGGACGGACGGACTGACGAACGCACGCACGGACATGACCAAACTTATAAGTCCCCGCGAATGGTGTTCGTGGGGACTAAAAATCTTCTCCTCCACAGCTGACTCACCGATTGAACTAAAATTTTACTCATATCATCTTTAGTGTAAACACCTCCCAGTTTGCAGAAGGCCTTTTGGTCAGTCACCGGCTTTGGTGGCCATATTTAATTTTACATAAAGAATAATTCAAATTTTGAAAATCTTCTTTTTCAGGACCAAAGCAACATTTAATTTTAAATTTCACTTGTATCATTCTTCGTGTGAATATATTACAGTTTGCAAAAACCATTTTTATCAGTCGTGTGGTAGGTGGCTATACTTGTTTTTGCGAAATATTTATAATTATTAGCGAATGATAATCACAAAATCTCCTTCTCTAGGCCCAAACCCTTTGAAGTTATTTTTTCTCATATCATACAATGTGTCGGTATTTTCAGGTTGCAAATGTCTTATGGATTCGGTCACGTTGTTTTGCGGCCATACTGGACTTCCCAAAAATAATAACTTAATCTTTGAATTCCTTCTCCTCCAGAATAGACACATTCTGAAGTGAAATTGTACTCGTATCACTCATAGTGTGAGTGCTTTCAAGTGTGCGAAAATGATTTTTAATAAGTCACTTAGTTTGGTGGCCATATTTGATTATCAAAAACTCCGAAGTTAATCTTTCAAATCGTTGTCTCCAGAACATATGCACCATTTAATTTGAAATTTCTATTGTATCGTCCTTAGCGTGAGTACTGTCAACCTAGAGAAAAACATATCTATCTGCCACGTAGTTTAGTAGCCGAAAAAGCTTCCATATTGGTTTTAGAAAAAATAGTATTCAAAAATATGTATGTATATAAACATACGGTTGGGCAACATGGTTTGGTAGCCATATGCATATTGGATACCGATTTTATCTTTCTAAATCTTCTCTACCTGAACCAAACGCACCCTTTGAAATGAAGTATACTCACATCCTCTTAAATTTCAGTATTATCAACATGTACAGCACAGTATGATCGGTCACATGATTTTGCGGCCATATTGATCACTTTTCATGAAACACTACAGTAACCACAAGATGGCATTCAAAATTCCTCTTTAAAAGAACCAGAAGTTTATTGAACCTAAATTTTCAGTGCAAGTATATTCAATTATGGCAACGGCCTTAGTCCCGCCACCAATGCTTGCAACTTTAATGTGATTTGTAGTTGGCTTCCAGTGATGTGCCTCTTTAATGTGCTAATTTAGGTATTCTCAGTATTTGAGAGCGGAATGTGCAACAGTCTTGTCAACTCGTTTCTTTTTCAAGGCACTGAAAGACGGATGTGCTGCATTCGACGTGTTGCAACCTGTGTTCTTCCCAAGCGATGAATGTTTTTACTTTTTATTTCAGTTTAAGTCCTCCAAGTTAGTGGTCCGTGTGTGTCGTCACGTCTGGGTATTTCCCTAACAAACGGAGGGATTATATAACAGAGAGCAAACGATGAAGGGATCCCATTTTTTTCCTGTCAGTGACTAAAAAACCGTTAGGACGAATCCACTTAAACATAATAATCGTTTTTAGGACCCAGGTCACAGGATTTGCCTATGTTTAGCCAGGAATTCCACACAAATAACTACGATGATTCCCTCATTTGCTATATCGTAGCACTAACAAGAGAAGATCCGATATTTGAAGTTGTATTTATTTTTAGCTCACGTGTGTAAACACGTGGGCTAATGTCATAGCGATGTCTGTCTGTCTGTTCGTGTGTGTGTGTGTGTGTGTATGTTAGTGTGTGTGCGTGTGTCTGTCTGTCTGTCTGTTTACACGATAACTCAAAAACGCCTGAACGGATTCAAGTCAGATTTGGTACACAGGTACCAAATGCTACTTGCAAGAACTCATTAGATATTGGATAGTGTGGCTTGAATATTAATGAAGTTATGCAATATTGGTTTTTTTTCCGTACAATGGTTTCCCTATGGAGACGGTAATGACAGTGTAGACATATATCAAGAAATACTGCACCAAATTTAATGAAACTTTTCACAGATGACAGTCTCAGAACATTATGATGATACTGTGAGTGTCATGTCAATTATCTTCTCATTTGCATATTTAATGAACTTTTGTTATTAGTGAGATAACTCTGAAATTCCTGCACGAAACGTGATGATACTTGCAACAAATATTGATCTAATATATATCTAATTATACTTAGAAGCATTTGGCAATGTCAAGTTAAAAAATAGCTCATTTGCATATTTTATGAAGTTTTGTAATTAGTGATATAACTCCGATATTACTTCACCAAATGTGATGAAATCTGCTGCAGATACTGATCTGACTGATATCTAACTGTAGTGTAAAGCATTTAGTAGTGTGAAATTAATTAAGGGTTCATTTGCATATTTAATGAACTTTGTAATTAGTGATATTACTCTAAAATTACGGCGTTAAATTTGATGAAACTTGCTGCAGATGTCGATCTGATAAATATCCAATTGTACTGGGAAGCATTGAGCAGTGTCAAGTTAATAATTAGCTCATTTGCATATTCATGAAGTTTTATAATTAGTCATTTAACTCCGAAATAACTGCATCAAACGTCATGAAAACTGCTGCATATACTGATCTGACAGATATCTAACTGTGTTGTAAAGCATTTAGTAGTGTAAAGTTAATTAAGGGTTCATTTGCATATTGAATAAACTTTGTAATTAGGTATATAACTCTGAAATTACGGCACCAAATTTTGTGAAACGTGCTACAGAAATTGATTTGAAAAATATTTAATTGTGCTATGAATGATTGAACAGTGTCAAGTTAATTTTGGGTTTATTTGCATATTTAATGAACTTTGTAATTAGTGACATTACTCTAAAATTACAGCACTAAATTAAATAAAACGTGCTACAAATGTTGATCTGATGGATATCTAGTTGTCCCATGAAGCATTGAGCAGTGTCAGGTTAATTAACAGCTCATTTGCATATTAAATAAAGTTTTGTAGTTAGTGATTAAACTCTGAGAGTACTGTGCGAAATTGAAAAAACCTGCTACATATAGTGATAACATATATCTTATTGTTCTTTGAAGGGTACTACTATTAATGAACCTGTTGTAAAACACGTGAGCATATTCAGTTCATATCTGGTTTATATATCGATAGCACTTCATATTCCGTTCAAAAAGAGAGCAATACGCAATACAAAAGACAATGAGAAACGGGTTAATCAGACAAAATAGAACAGATCATCAAAGCTTAAGTACTGTTTCTGTGATAGAAGAGTGAAACCTAATACTAACAGTCCGAGTACAAGCTGTTGCAGAGAATGGCTCATCATGCATTGTTGTGAGACTTGTCGTTGGCGTTTTTACCGTGGTCGCTGAGACATGTCAAAGTTAACTGAAAGTCATAGATAAGATGTAATTTGGAATTAAAGAAAAAGACAAGAATTCAAATTAAAGCAGCATGTAACTTACCAGAGACTGGCTCTTTAGAGGTTGAGGGTTCACCAGTAAACGTACTTCCTTTTGTAGAATGATATTCAGCGAGAGTTTGAGTAAGGTCTGTGATGGGTTTCTGTTTAGTGGATGCTTTATCGAACATAAGATATAAGTAAGAAAGAACGGTATTTAATCTTGAAGAGTCACTATAGATAAAATACGAACTAAATCTGCTTAAATCTGTCACATCTTATTGTTGCGATATCTTTGATGAAAATGAAAATGAACGAAATATTATGTATGACACAGTTTGGTTCGACATCCGTTGGTTCGACATTCGTCAGGTAGCTCATGGTTACAGGAAAATACTAAGAGTAGCCTAACCTGAACTTTATTACCTTAACGTTTTTCTTTTTCTGTAGAACACCATAGCGTAGACCTTTGAGCGAGAATCTCCTTTAAGAATATATATGCTTATTCCCTCACTAAACAAGTCATCGTTGATGACACAGTCCCCACTTGTTAATGGGTACTTTGATTACAGGTCCTCAGAGAGGATAGAGTCCTCTTCATTAGGTCTGTGATAAAAATACTTTTGAATAAATTCGCTTGATACATGTCTGAGTTATGGTTCCGGACATGAAAAAATCGTAATTAAATGGCCAAACGGCGGCCATATTGGATCGTATCACTAAACAATATGCATTGTACCAACTTTGAATAAAATCAGTTGAGATATGCCTGAGTTATGGCTTTGTACATGAAAAAATCATAACAAAATGGCAGCACAGCAGCCATATCCCTTTTCATGCCAGACAGTAATAACTGTATCACTTCCCCATCAGCCAAGTCAGTAAAAAGCGGTATTCAGGCAAAACATGATGTATTTTCACCCACTTGGCTTGGTCTGTTATAGCATCTTTTGTCCAAAAATCAAGTTTACAGTATTTATCTTTTCTAGAGGTTTCAAATGTAAAGTATTATGTTAAAATACACTGTATGGAATACATTATATTTCATTAATTTTAACCATCTTGACCTGGTGGTGAAATATGGACTTGGCAGGAAAAGGGATATTGGATCGTATCACAAAACAAATGAACATGCATATGTATGACATTGGTCAATCTCCTTGTACCAACTTTCAATAAATTCGCTTGATACATGTCAGAGTTATGGTTCCACACATAAAAAAGTAACAAAATGGCCACACGGTGGCCATATTGGATTGTATCACAAAACAAATTGATGTGCATATGTATGACATAGGTCAATGTCCTTGTACCAAGTTTGAATAAAATTGGTTGAGATATGCCTGAGTTATGGCTCTGTACATGAAAAAATCGTAACAAAATGACCGCACGGCGGCCATATTGGATCGTATCACAAAATAAAATTGATGAGCATAGCTTTGACATTAGTCAATGTCCTTGTACCAACTTTGAATAAAATCGGTTGAAACATGCCTGAGTAATGGCTCTGTACATGAAAAAAAAATCGTAATAAAATGGCCGCCTGGCGGCCATATTGGATCGTATCAGAAAACAAATCGACGTGTATCTGTATGACATATTTGAAGTAATCCTTGTACCAAGTTTGAATGAAATCGCTCCAGGCATCTCTGAGATATTTGCGTGAACGGACGCACGTACGGACATGACCAAACCTATAAGTCCCCCCGGACGGTGTCCGTGGGGACTAACAAAACTACGTGTTGATGCGACCATATACCAAGACACAAAAGACACATTAGTGACGGCAAGACTAAACCAAAAAAAACGAATAGCAACGATGTGTCGCCAAAACAGTGTCTTCAACAAAGCTTAAACAAATCAAAACTTGTATATTCTAACAACACTGTTAGTAGATCAAAGCAATCAAACAAGAACCAAACAAAACCAATAATTCAAGGGACTGATAAAGGAACTACTCAGGGTTCCAAAACATTATTTATTAGCCAATATGTGGAGCCGCGTTCTTTTATTTTACCTGCAATTTGTCATCTTTTTCTGTGATTCGCCACAGTGGTTGGAGGGATTGTGGTTTCGCTAAACTACTTATAAGACTTTCAATGACAATGTTGCTTTGCAAGTCACTTACCCAACTAGTTTATAGGGGTGATCGAGATGGTCAGAACAGCGAATGTTGACCAATTATGCCCAAGAATCTGGGAAAAGGTGCTAAAAGCATGCGATAGATATATTGACGAGATAAACATTGAGAACAGTAGGATTAAGAGAGGTGTGACTGGTCCAACCTGTTCTGTTTCTGTGTGGGGAAAAGTTGGAATGAACCATATTGGTTTTTGAGAAAACCATATGATTACAAGGGAATAATTTTTTTTTCTCCAGAACGAATGCACCGTGTTAGTATCATCCTTAGCACAGTGTGGGTACTTTCAAGTTTGCGAAAGGCAATGAATGGGTCGCATGGTTTTGCTGCCATATTGGATTTCAATAAAATAATTGCAAATTTAGTCTTTCCCGTCCGTAATCTGACAACAATGGGTCAAAATTCGTAATACACTAGTATAAAAATAGATACAAAACAGCACAGAACAGACAGTAAAGCACCGGTATACACAACAAAGTCAAATCCACTTTACAAAAACATGCACCGTTGTATTGTCCTTAGTTTCACTACTATCAAGATCTGGGATCGGTGACGTGATTTGGTGGCCATATAAGTTTTTTTACGAAAAAACAAACAATAACAATGACATGGGGCTTAATAGCTGAGAATTAGTTCCATGATGGTGAAAATATATAGCCAATGTAGGCCATCCTAATTACAAAAGGTCATTAAATGAGCAATTAGTAAATAATCGACAGGATGTCGCCAAACATTTTTGCATCCTGTCATGACACTGATAGATTATCGCCGGTACCAAATTAAGTAAAGTTTGATGCAGCGCTTCTGGACATTCACCATAAAGCAAAAGTTCATCATGTAAATGCAAATTAGCAATTAATTTCAATGATACTGCTAATTGTCTGTCAATTGTGTCATTGAATTGTGTTAACAACATCTGTACCAAGTTTCATCAAATTTGATGCAGTATTTCTATCAGCCTAATTACGAAAATTCAATAATTGACATGATACTGCTACATGTCGTGAAACAAATTGATGTTCATATGTATGACATAAGTCAGTGTCCTTGTACCATTTTGGATAAAATTGGTTGAGATATGCCTGAGTTATGGCTCTGGACATGAAAAAAAACGAAACAAAATGGTCGCCAGGGGGCCATATTGAATCGAATCGTGAACAAAGTCAATATGCCCTCATTAGCTATATCGTAGCACTAACAAGAGTAGATCTGATATGTGAAGATGTATTTTTTTCCTGTAAATATCTATAGCACGTAATATTCCGTTCACAAAGAGAGCAATACGCTATACACAAGACAATGAGAAACGGGTTAATCAATCGAAATAGAACAGATCATTGAAAGCTTAACTACTTCTTTCTGAGATAGAAGAGTCAAATCTATTACTAACTGTCACAGTACAAGCTGTTGCAGAGAAAGGCTTATCGTGCATTGTTGTGAGGCCGTGGTCGCTGAGACTTGAGACGATAAAGCGAAAGTCAAAGGTAAGATGTAGTTTGGTATTAAAGAAAAAGATCTACCTCGATTACAAGAATTCAAATTAAAGCAGCATGTAACTTACCAGAGACTGGCTCTTTAGAGGTTGAGGGTCCACCAGTAACCGTACTTCCTGTTGTAGAATGATATTCAGCGAGAGTTTGAGTAAGGTCTGTGATGGGTTTCTGTTTAGTGGATGCTTTATCAAACATAAGATATAAGTAAGAAAGAACAGTTTTTAATCTTAAAGATGTAACTAGATATAATGCGAACTAAATCTGCTTAAATCTGTCACATCTTATTGTTGCGATATCTTTTGATGAAAATGAAAGTGAACTTAATATTATGTATGACACACTTTGGTGCGACATCCCTTGTGACCGATGGAATAAGCTGCCTATATTATGGAAATAAATCAGATCTCAGTTATCTCATAACGAGTTGTTTAAAACAGTTGTAGATGGTCCAAGCCCAATGGTTTTGCTGTTGTAGAGACGGCTTCCATTGGAATTATTGCAGGGTCTGTCGTGAGTGTTTTTTCACATGACAACTTTCCCCAAATAAATTTAGACGTGGTAGGTACATGCCAAGTGGAAAGGTTTGTCCGCACAGAGACCCTTACTACCCCTGAAAATCACTGGTGACCACCTTATTTGAGATACATTTATGCATGAATTTTCCATGGCGTGGTTGAGTTTTGATGCAAATTGGCAAATAACAAGCTGTCACTTATGTGAATGGCTATTCACTTTGACGACAAAAGAAGACAAGTATCAGCGACAAGCAGCGTCCAGGGAAACAATAGATGGCCAAACAGCTCGATCGGCGGAATGTTTACTGATCTGTTTATTAGCTCCTTGTCTATTTCTGATCCGCCCTAGCATAAAAGTGCCAACACACGCAAAACACAAAACTTTCCGACGATTACACCATTGATCTAATTCAAAATTCTAGAAAAAAACAAGTAGACAACTACGGTGGTTTAATGAGGCCACAGGAGTAATTTTTTATTTCATACCTGTAATTTTTAGCTCACGTTAGTTAACGTGTTCACAAACATGAGCTAATGTCATAGCGATGTCTGTCTGTCTGTCCGTTTGTGAGTTTGTGTGCATGTCTGTCTGTCTGTCTGTTTACACGATAACTCAAAAATTCCTGAACTGATCCAATTCAGATATTAGACAGGTACCGTATGCTACTTGCAAGAACTGATTAGATTTTGGTTAATATGGCTTGCATATTAATGAAGTTATGCAATATCATTTTTATATAATTGTTTCCCTATGGAAACAGTAATGACAGTGTCAACGTATATCAAGAAATACTGCACAAAATTTCATGAACTTTTCACAGATGACAATCTCAGACCATAATGTTGATACTGTGAGTGTTAAGTCAATTATCTGCTAATTTGAATATTAAATGAAATTTTGTAATTAGGTGTATTACTCTGAAATCCCTGCACCAAATGTGATGATATGTGCAACATATATTGATCAGATATATATCTAATTGTACTTAGAAGCATTGGGCAGTGTCACGTTTATAAAAAGCTCACTTGCATATTTTATGAAGTTTTGAAATTAGTCATATAATTCTCTGAAATAACTGCTCCAAATTTGATGAAATGTACTGCAGATACTGATCCGACAGATATCTAACTGTGTTGTAAAGCATTTAGTAGTGTGAAGTTAATTCAGAGTTCATTCGCATATATAATGAACTTTGTAATTAGAAATTACGGTGCCCAATTTGTTGAAAGCTGCTATATACGTTGATCGGTAGATATCTAATTGTCCCATGAAGCATTAGGCAGTGTCAAGTTAATAAATCGCTCATTAACATACTTTATGAAGTTTTGTTATTAGACATATAACCGAAATAAAAGCACCAAATTTGAGGAAATCTGCTGCAGATACTGATCCGACAGATATCTAAGTATGTTGTAAAGTGTTTAGTAGTATGAAGTTAATTAAGGGTTCATTTGCATGTTTCAGGAACTTTGTAATTAGGTATAAAATTCCAAAATGACAGCATTAAATTTGATGAAACGTGCTACATATGTCCATCTGGTAGATATCTAATTTTCCAATAAAGCATTGAGTAGTGTCATGTTATTAAATAGATCAATTGCATATTTTATGAAGTTTTTTGTCAGTCATATAACTCCCAAATTAATGCACCTAATTTGGTGACATCTGCTGCAGATACTGATCCGACAGATCGCTTACTGTGTCGTAAAGCATTTAGTAATATGAAGTTAATTAGGGGTCATTTGCATATTTAATGAACTTTGCAATTAGGTACATACCTTTGAAATGACGGCACTAAATTTTGTGAAATCTGCTACAGATATTTATCTGATAAATATCTATACGTGCTATAAAACATTAAGCACTTTCAAGTCAATTAAGGGTTTATTTGTATATTAAATGAACTTTGTAATCAATGCAACTTTTCCCCAGACAGAAACTGGCCAGCTTGGGATTATAACACATGCCAAATACTATAATTGTTATCGATGTTTATAAGCCCAATGTGTCGAAAATCACGAAACGCGTATGTGATTGGATAAAATGGCTGTTCTGAACATTTGCAATTGCCCCTCAGCCTATGCACTGGTCAGACATTATGTTGGCTATGTAATAGTAGTTCTAAACATAGTAGAGGGGGAATTCCCCCTCTGCTTTCTATGTTCCGACTAAACTACAAAAAGCTGTTAAACTACTAAAATGTTTCATTTGAGACGCCATGCCGAGTTCCTTCTCAGTGGGTTCTGATGCTACAAGACAACAAATGATACAGAAATTGTGTGACATACATTATAACTGAACAATGATCTTCATTGACACGTTGGATATATTGTACAGCACAGCAGTCGAAAAATTCGAACTTCAGTCATATGTTTTCACCCTGACATGACAACAAATACGGAGGTAGCTCCATGCAACAAATGACTCCATCGCCACGCTAAAACCCGGATGTTTCGCGACGAGAATATAGAGAAGCCGTCGGGGATGTTGGGGGATGCTAGAACTGCAACAAATCGACATCAAAATGTTCAAGTTGATGACGGTCATATCAGTTCACTTAATATAAAAATACAATCAAATTTGCAACACACATTGTTTGGCCAAAAAAGGAGGTAAAAAGTTCTCTTCTACCTCTATGGTTAGTCATGGAGCCAGGAGAGGAGCTAGTACCTTCATGCTATACGGCAAGCATTTAGAAATATCTTGGTCATTGCATGCTCATTGTGTTTCGAATGTCATTACACAAGGCTTTACTAGGTCTGCATAGTTTTCCCTGTTTGATGAACGTTAGTCTTGTAATTGTATGGAAATTAGTGAAGCCAACATTATTTGGAATCGCAAATGTCTTACAAAGAGCATGGAGCTAGCTCCATGCAAAGAGTAGTCTGAATTCGCTGCCCACATGTGGGGGTGGTCAACCTGGTGTAATAGCCATTCCCCAAATTTTTAATCGATAAAGTATGTGCGTAATCAAGAAAAGTCAAATCATGAATTTTAATAGACTTAGTGGGTATGGCCGATTTCGGCCAAATAGGCCATAGTCACCACGTCTAAATCTGTGTGGGGAAAATATGTCATGATTAATAATATTACTTCAAAATTACAGCATTGAATTTGATGAAATGTGCTACAGATGTTGATCTCGTAGATATATAATGGTCCAATGAAGCATGGAGGAGTGTAAAGTTTATAAGCAGCTTATTTGCATATTAAATAGAGTTTTGTAATTAGTGATTTAAATTTGATAGTACTGTGCAAAAGTTGATGAACTCTGCTACATATATATGACCTAACAAGATATCTGATTGATCTGTGAGGCGTACTACTATTAATGAACCTATTGTAAATCACGTGAGCACATTCAGTTCACATCTGGTTTTATTTCATACCTGTAATTGTTTATGCCTGTAATTGTTATTATATACCTTTAATTTTTTTATACCTGTAATTTAATTTCATGCCTGTAATTTATTTTTTCATGCCTGTAATTTTTATTTCATACTTGTAATTTTTTTCATACCTGTAATTTTTTTTGTGCCGGTAATTTTTATTTCATGCCTGCAATTTTTTATACCTGAAATTTTTTTATGCCTGAAATTTTTTTCAAGCCTGTAATTCTTTGGATATCTGTAATTTTTATTTCATGCCTGTTTTAATTTTTAGTTTTTATTTACTTTAATTTTAATTTTTAATTTTTAGTTTTAATCATGGGTGTATTTTTTTTTCATACGTGCAATTTTTTTATACCTGAAATTTTTTTATGCCCGAAATTTTTTTCAAGCCTGTAATTTTTTGGATATCTGTTATTTTGATTTCATGCCTGTAATTTTTTCATACCAGTAATTTGTATTTCATGCCTGTAATTTTTTTAGTTTGCGACCTTTGAACCACTGATTGCCCAGTTCATCTTTGGTCAATAGCTGACCTTTCGCCCACAATTTAGCAATCTTGAATCCAACAAGTACCTCTATCTACATGCACTACTCAAACACATTCGGAATCGACTAACTTTATGTTAGCAATGGAAAAATTGCTGAAAAAGTGGTGATGACGACAGCTCATAATATAGGTCTTGTGGCAGCCATCGACTATGTAGCAGTGCGGTGAGGAAAACAAGCGTTGTAAGCGTCAAGTGAATAAAACGACAATTCTGAGGGCAACTGAGTACGGAGCTATTGTGGGGAATAAATCATTATACCGTTTTGGTCCCCTTTGATCTCAGCTGCAATTAATGATGTTAATGTCAATTAAAAGTCAATATTTCACTAGATTTAAATAAAAATACCTGCTACCAACCTGCTGCGATTTCACATATGGGGACATAAGTCATGGTACATGGAATGTCATTCCATTTACCAATGGCGTGCAAATATACACAGTCTTCATTACCCACAATGTTATCAGGTTGATTGTTATTCCAATTTCTGTAATAACTTGTGAAGCCGTCTGTCCATCTGAACTGATCAGTGCTATCAATCTGTTACACATCGGGAATATAATTTTTAGTCGATACACTGTGCACTCGTAAATTAATGTTTGGATTTTCATTTTACAACAGCAATCAATAATATGAATTATTCAGGGTTGGTGTTAGAAGATTTAAATATTTACCCTTTAAGAATCAAGCATGAAGTTTCCACTTTGTCATGAAAGGTAAGATGTGCTCATATTATCTTTTAGTACATCATTTCACTGATCAGAAACATTACCCTAAGCCATGTCTTTTAAGAAAGAAAGTACATATCATAAATTGCAAAAATTTTAACTGAAGGTTTGCTGAAAGCTATTAACGATATTGAAGTATTGTCTTTGAGATGCTGTTCATACTTATGATACAAAACTTAGTCAACTTCTTGGAAATAGCATGAAACAATAATAGAGGGTCTGCCGGACTGTCAGATCTGGCGCACATTGAGAACGTTATACACCTGAGATTGCATTAGCCAAGAAAAACAAGATGCTCTGCTGAAAAACAGTGGAGGAAGTCAAACTCCAAATTAACTGATGGATCTCTTGTAAATCTATAACAAAAATGTCAACACACTGACTCGTAACACTAGCGCTACCTACTGTAAGGATCCTATGGAAAATAATTCATTTGACAAAAAAGTGTCTTCTTAAACAGTTTCATCGATGCATCGGCACCAAAAAGCCTTTAATATCATGTTCCTGGTATTAACGATTAAATGGAACTTTTAAACATATTTTCTAGAATATAATTCGACATATTTTGATACTCAATATCTGTGTCCTTTCCGAAAGTGGTATTGTTAATAGCTACATTTATATCCTACATGTGCCATTTCAAGAGCGTTGAAATACACCGCAGGAAAACGTACAACACTTAATCTATAAGCGAAGATCGACCTACATTCATCCTTATTAGCATTGAAATCAATATCTAACACGATTGGAACTAATTTGGGATAATTGGATTTTCATATTTTTCAAATAACTCATAAAACCAAGTGTGTAATACAAAAAGAACAGCAGATGAGATTACATTTGTAGGTTAAATCGGCATTACTTCATCATCCAATTATCCCAAATCGTGTTATCTTGAATAGCGCTATAATTAACATATGAGTACAACCTTCTCTCTGAACCTTCAGCAGAATGACTTATCGGGCAAATATTATTGGCATTCATCGATCTTAAAAGAGATTAATAAATTGAGAAAACTCCTCTGATTTCACATCATTTGT
Source organism: Ptychodera flava (assembly GCA_001465055.1). NCBI lineage: Eukaryota > Metazoa > Hemichordata > Enteropneusta > Ptychoderidae > Ptychodera > Ptychodera flava. Next base: position 5,974 of record LD364957.1, on the reverse strand, counting down.
ATGTGTGAAGAGGAAAACGTGCAATTAGCAAACGATTCCCTCGATCAGCCCACAGAAATAATATGGATCTATGAAATTATCCAATTTTTGTTCTTTAAGATGGAAAGCGAAATCAGATACTACTTGAATAATTCAAAAGTTCTTTTTTTTTCTATGTTTATACTTAGGTATTTTACAGACAATTTGGTCTTTTTATAAAGAAAATTATCAAATATGGTTTCAAAAATGTGTTTCATGGGATTTCATGATTGTTTACCTTGTTTAGACAGCATTTCGTTGATTTCAGAAATATAGGCAAGTCAAAGTTCATTCAAAATAGAGACACAGTACAATAAATTACCCACAATTCTCTTTGATTTGTATCATTGAAGGTTACTTTTTTATAACTGTTTTAGTTCTGCATATAGCAATTCTGTGCAGCATAAGAATTATTGTTAAATAATATCTAGTAAAAGCATTTTTAGATATTTCAGTGAACGTTTCAAAATATTCATGAAACAACCATTCACATTACATTCATTTCTGTAGTAGGTACTACAAGTGCCTTACTTACTTTATGCACCAAGTCATGATAAACTGAAAAGGTCATACTCTGAGAAAGAAGCCTTGAAATTGATGTTGTCATTTTCGTTGGAAAAAAATCAATATCCTTTTGTTTCATGAAATAGGTGCAACTAGTCTCCCTACTTTCCATCACATTATTGTATATGGCTGTAGAAACAATCAGTGGAAAAACTTACAAAAATACTCGCTCCTCTATCAACCATGCATAATTTTCCAAATAATTTCAAATGAGAATTCAGAAGAATTGTGTGCTAAAAAGTACGTTTTCAGAAGTTTTACAACAAGTCTATGAATTTCTCTACAGATGGGAGATATGGCAGACCACTGAAAATATCCGACGATACAAATCATAATGAATCCTGGGAAATATACAGTACTGTGAGAGAGTGCATCGAAAAATATGGAATATTAGCACAGTTGCTTGTTATGGATACAGTAAAGAACAAACAAACAATCAGACAACATTCAATTACGTTTGGTTGCAATGGAGCACTGTTTGCTCCAAATGTCCATGGATTAAATGAGGATTGATTGTCACTCTTGCACTGTGACGTCTGTCCATGTTCTGTTGTGACAACGCAAGTTTTCATATTATCAAGCATTTGTTTTATATCGAGGATTAGATTAACCGTATATGAATAATTGTTTCTGTCTGTCCGTCTTAGGTTGTACGCTGAGGAAGTTCTGGCCCAAACATTTTACTTTTTGCATACTACATCAAAAGGAAACGCCTCTGTTAGCTAGTCATCTTAACCTAAAACAAGGCAGTTCTTCCTTCAGTGCAACATGTAAGGATTTCCATACGGACTTGTCGAGTTCACTTGTTGCCATATTACACAAGGCTACATATTATGTAAATAACGCGGTGTGACTGTCGGATTTTTGAACAGTATTTTGAGCTGGTCAGCCGATAAATCCACATAGTCAAAGGAGGCTGATTTACAAAAAGACGCCTTGTTACAACCGATAACGTAGTAACTAACTGATACCGTATCAAACCCGATAACGTAGTAAAAAATTATCGATAACGTAGTAAATCAACCGATAACGTAGTAACGAACCGATAACGTAGTAAATTTTTCTAACCGATAACGTAGTAAAAATAAACCGATAACGTAGTAATTTTTCCTAACCGATAACGTATCAACAAATTTACCGATAACGTATCAATGAACCAACAACGGATTAAATCAACTGATGACGTAGAAAACTCAACCAATACCGCATCAAAACAACCAATAACGTATCAATTAACCGATAATATCTGATTAAACGATTCATGGGCAGCGATAGATTGATCGGTTTATAGATAGATATTAGATAGATTGACAGATAGATAGATAGATAGATAGATAGATAGATAGATAGATAGATAGATAGATAGATAGATAGATAGATAGATATATAGATAGATAGATAAATGGGTCGATCAATGTATCGATAAATAAATCGATCACACAATGGATAGATCGATCGATCTATCTATTGATGTGTGATAGATGGTCGGTCGATCGATCGATCAATCGATCGATAGATAAATTGATAGGCAGATCGATCGATAGAATGAAGGATCTATTAATTCGATAGAAAGATAGATCGATCTATTCGATAAATTGGTCAATAGATAGATAAATCTCTAGATCGATTTGTTATCACATTGTCTCATACTCAATTCTCTTTTCTCCTATTTATTTTTTTTCCGTTTAGCGTAAACTGTTACAAATTTCTGTAGCAAATCAATCATGTTTCGGCTGTTCTCATGGTTTTACGAACGACTAAGTTTATCTAAATGTTGTTAAACTACTGGAATAGGTTTGGGAAGTTGTTTCTAATTTTGTTATAGTAGCTATACAGTTTAGTTCTAGTTGGGTAAAATTCAAAGAGATAGTAAAGATACTGATGAAACAAAGACAGGGGAATGAGCGGCTGTTGGTTTACACAGAGAACCCTACCGAGAAAGAAAACTATAATGTGTATGTATCGGCTACAAATCAGACAGAAAGTACGCTTATAAAAGCAAGATTAGAAACAACTTTCCAAACCCATTCCAGTAGTGCAGCAACATTTAGATCAAGTTAGTCGTTCGTGCCGCAAGAAAAGTTATACAGGCAAGTCATGGGTATACTTTGCTTCGCATATAAATGTGATTATCACAAAACATTTTTTAACAAAGTAATCGGACCAGCTACAAAACTGAAGACCTGTTTTCCCAGGGGACTGATTTTGGCTTTAGCAGACCAATACCGCAATCACCGACAGCCAACATCGGAAATTTCGCACACATATTGGACGCGTCGACCGATAGAAGTAACTGCGTATTAGTGATTAACCAAAGAATATTAATGCTTTATTCATAAAAGTGACGATTTTTCATGTTATTGAAAATCTCCATCGGGTGTATTTGAAAAAGGTAAGCATATCAGTGATTGATATGCCGGAAGCTAATATAAATATATGAGTGAACTCTGGTAAGGCCAAGAAAAATAAAAAGTTTGTTTCTCATCCTAGACATATTGCAAAAATGATGCGGTGACGCAGTTTATTTTTATTCTCAGTTTTTTTATTCTTCAACCAACAAGAACGCGCATAAAAAACGTGAAAACGACATAGGAATGCACGCAGAGATAAATGCACAGCAGTGTTGCTTTAGTATTTTTGTATAGCAACAGTTCTTCGGTTTGACTTTTAGTGCAGCAATGCACAATTTTGTCAGCTTAATATAACAATGACATATGTGTACAGTTCTGAATGGAATGTTAGTGTCAGTTATTTTGTTTACGGTTCTGTTTTATACAGCACTGTGTCATGCACTATCGTCGCGTATTTTTTCGGGTTTTTAAAACTTTATTTCCTTAAGAGCAGGAAAAAAATTGTTGACGTGGCGGGTTTGAATTGTGACGCGCGCGAGGATGAGAAACAAACTTTTTATTTTTCTTGGCTTAAGCGTTTTTTTTTTTCTATCAGCACTATACTATGTACTACTACTCAATAATTTTGCGATGTCTTCGTAGTCCTACTTCAAATAAAATGTGACTTGACGTGAATCATGACAGAAAGGATAAAAAGGAAAGAAAAACAATAGTTGTCTACAAAATCTGTTGACTTGGCTTGCTTACAGGAGTAACTTGCAAAATTAATGAATTTTGATTATAAGGAATTCAATTGAACAATGAGTCCAGATTTACCTGTAATTCAGTCCTAGAATGAAAGTTACATTGTAAAGACTTATTGTCATTTTGATAAACTGAAGTTGTAAGTAACGAAATTTTATAATCGGTCATGTTGAAAACTTTTTTGCATGTCCAATTTGTTGACTTGATGAATTGTCAGTTGATTGGAATCTTTACTCTTTGACTTGACTAGGTCAGTGGTTGATTTGATACATAATTGGTTGATTCGATACGTCATCGGTTGATTTGATACGTTATTGTTCACTTGGCTACATTATGGGTTGATTTGATACACTATCTCTCTATTTATCTATCCGTCGATCGATCAATTTATCCATCGAAATATATATATATATATATATATATGTTTATATTTATATATATAGATCTATCAATCATTCTATTAGTCGAGCAATCGATCAATTCATTCAATCATTCAATCGATAGAAAGATCGATCGATTGATAGATCAGTGCATCGATAGATCTATCGGTCGATCTATCGATTGATCAATGGATTGATCGATCGATCGAGGACAGATCTATCCCTATGAATCGATTCCCATGAATCACTTAATCCAATACATTGATACGTTGATTTGATACGTTATCGGTAAATTTGTTGATACGTTATCGGTTAGGAAAAATTACTACGTTATCGGTTAATTTTTACTACGTTATCGGTTAGGAAAAATTTACTACGTTATCGGTTCGTTACTACGTTATCAGTTGATTTACTGCGTTATCGGTTAATTTTTACTACGTTATCGGGTTTGATACGTTATCGGTTAGTTACTATGTTATCGGTTGTAACACGCCTACGACGATCGATAAACCTTATTATGATTATCGTGCTCTAACTGTAAAATTGATGGAAATGGTTACTCATGACAATGTCGACTTCCAGTCGTTATCTATATTGATGAAGAGGAAATCCTATCAATTATTAAGCTGATCGGCAAAATTGGTATATTTTATTCTTCAACCGGTTGCCATGGAAACAAGTGACACAGAACTGTACATTGATATTGATTTTCTCAAACCTAGACACTCTGATTGGGAAATTTTTGGAGCAATTAAAACTTTTGTGTCGAAATATTTGAACAACTGATATTTCTAGCGACTAAATGGTTGTCTTGGAAACAGTTTATGCAAACAAAATATTAATTTTGTCGCCCATAACAACAAAGTTGCAATTTTTGTGGCAATTTCAGCCTTTTCCATGGTATTTGGCAAAAAATGATATTTTCAACCCCAAAAATGGCTGCGATGGATACTACAGCCATCAAAACAGACTTTATTTTTGTTTGTTTCGACTCAAAGCACCCGTATGATAAAATTGTCACGGAAATTTGACTTACTAAAATTCGAAGTAAGTGATTGTCATACCTGCTGGTTGCTCTCATTTGGACCACGTTGGTCAAATGTTGCCTTCTTTTACTTGCACAAAGACTGATGCACCACTCAAAATGCATACACTAAATTTCATTGTCCTAAAAAAGTACTTGCACGAAAAATGCCACCATCCCCGGTAATGTTTTTCAAGTCCCTTTGTTTCTCAGTATGTGCATTGATTCACACGGCATTTTAAGGTGACAATTGGTCATTAAAATAGAAACTTTAAATGCAACTCTTCACTTAAATGAGAGTATAGAGCTAAAAATACTTTCACTTCTGTTCAGCGATTGCGGGATGCATAAAAAAAGGAAACAAATATTATTACTTTGTACAACTCTAGAAGTAATTTGTCTTATTATTTATAACGCTCTGCATTTGGCACCTAGTACTGTAATTTCCCTCGAGGACATAGACATTTGTATACTTATATATATATATATATATATATATATATATATATATATATATATATATATATATATATATATATATGTGTGTGTGTGTGTGTGTGTGTGTGTGTGTGTGTGTAGGTGTGTGTAGGTGTGTGTGTGTGTGTTAACACAACATTTTGTTCTAAAAGTAGGACGTTATTGTTTGAAAAGATGTCTACAAAAGAAAATACACACACAAATAACAAAATAAAATTAGTGTTCATCTCGATCAAATTTTGAACGTATTTTATAAGCAAAGTGAGTTACAAAGTTACAATACACAAAGAGTGTGACTATTCTTACCGTTTATATGTTGAGCAGATGAAGAAAGGCAATTTAAAATTTGTGCTTATGGTACGCACCATGTGAAGTGTTCCGTATCCACAGACCTATAGCAATATCCATTTTGATGG
>LD364954.1:13229-24317 GCA_001465055.1 Ptychodera flava | reverse complement strand
AAATGCAAAACAGCCGGGTTATTTACCCGGCACCCGGCTTCTAAGGACAACACTGTATAGCTGAAGCCATGATTGTATATTATTACAAGGTATTATTTTAATTTTCACTGTATATAGGTTAATTATGTCTGGTCCAAGTAACTTCGGTCTAGGTGCAATTCATGTACAAAATCTTGAGCTTGAAGATCTGAGTGATGTTAAAGTTAACAATAATACTAAGATAGCAGGTAATCATAATAAGGATTAAGTCCTTCGTTATAAAGACCGTGAAAAACATTTCGTGTTATCGCCAGCGACAGCACAGAAACACATACATTCTGTAGAATTTTCCGAACTTACAGACATTGATGAAACCGTAATTGACGCCACAAAGGCTTCAAATGATCCTACTCCTTTTGCCCTGACATAGGATTCGGTTAGTCAGAAATTCATGCCTTATAATGTACCGCGTAACATCTTAGATATATTGGATAGTGAAATTGCAGGAGGTGTGGCTGAACTTCCTGGGACTCCGAATGTGATTTATTTCGATAGCAATGTTAACAAATATAAATTGTTAGATTTTCGTCGTTGGCTTACTCCTAAGAATCCATACATTGCACTTCTTGGTATACCGATTCACCTTAAAATTAGTCCTCTTAATACAATAACGTCTTCAGATAATACACTGCGAAGGTGGATAAATAATGGGGAGAATTATTGCTCATACAATGCTAGCGGGGTTCCAGTAAGATTATTTTGGGACACAACTTTAAAGAAACAGGGTCTGAAAAGTGTGGGAGAGGGGACAGCTGAATTAACTTTACAGACTATGAATCAACAGATGACTGATAATATGAAAATAATTGAGCATGGTACAGTTCTCATTAGATGTATAAAGTTAGCTACAGGAGATGAGTATGATGATTTGGTTGGATATTACGCTATGAAAACAGATAACAGAACAACTTGTGATATTATTATAAGTATCGATAAAGATCGTAATGAAATGAGTATTGAATGTTTTGTTGGAGGGAATAGAGTAGAGGGTGGCTCCCTCCCCGACTCTGGAACTACATTTGTACGTAAAGATAAAAGTGTGAACACTTTAGATATCAGTGTTATTTATCTAAAACGTCTCATTTTGTTTGAAGTAATGGTCTTCCGTCATATTTTAAGTTCGGAGGAAATTTCTAAAATTTTATCTATCAGGTGAGAAAGTTAACGGGATCGTTCCGAAAAAATTCCACAGAAAATTTTCATGAAAACCGTTGCGAAAAACTGTAGAATGACAGACCTCTGTCATGACATCACAGGCTGCTAAGCAACCGTTCCGTGAAGCCTACCGGAACGGTATTGCGAAAGTCCTACTGGAAAGCCCCTGCTGGAATGGTGTTGCGCAACAGTGTTCAAGATCGGAACGGTTACTGTAGGGTAGGTGAAAATCTCGTTCCGATAGGTGTAGGAAAAACATAGTAAATTCACACAACCAGAAAACCGTTCCGATAGGGAGTATATACTTACATCCAGAAGCAGCACCGGAACAGGCACTGGAACGGTACAGAGCTGCAGCACAGTCAGAATCTATTGAACAAATGATCTCCCTTCCATCTGGTAATAGAATACTGTTTTGTTAGGGGGATTACCCAGTGAGTCAGCGCTGAATGACTCAGTGGGAATTCCCTCTTCCATGCATGCGCAAACGCGTAAGGGGGATTACCCCTTCGAGGATTACCCCTTCTGTACTATATCTGACTCAGTGGGGAATTCCCTCTTCCACGCATGCACAATAGACAAACGCGTAAGGGGGAATTCCCTGTAGTTAAATAAAAACACAATTTATCACAGTTGACCACTATTATTTTACTACTTCTGATCTTAGCTTCCTGTAAAAATGTGTTCATTCTGGGGTAAATTGTTCTCATTTAACTCAAATTCCACTGAATGTTCAATGTAGTCTGTGGGTAAACTTACCATTTTGGGCACCCTTTTCCAGGATCAATGTTCGTAAACACTCCTGTTTGCCACATACTTTAAGCACTTATAACGATATTGCAAATTTGCGCTCCAGTATTGACATTTTTAACAGATTTAGTTTAAGGAATTATTTTTATTCATGATTTGTATGTTCTTTGTTATTGTCCTTTGCGTTAATTTTGTGTTTGTCTGTACTTTTATGTATTTTTATGTTTTGCGGAGCCTGTAATTGGGAATTTACTCCTGTTCGTTATCCGAATAAATAAATAAATCAAAATCACTCTCATTCTGATTATCACTGATGTCTGAAACTTAGCCTTCAGTGTATCTTTGTTCAGATTGGTATGGTTTGATTTCAATGGGGAAAAGAAATACTCGATGTCAGAAATATTGCTGTCCGAACTCTCCATAGTCAGTCTTGTGAACACGCTAAACCTTTCACGCTGATTGTCAGTACTCCTCCAGTTCCACTGGGCTACACTCAATCGTCTGTGTATTGCCGATGACGTCATGTTCCTCCCATGAGCCCTTTCGTGCCCATGGGATTCGGAGCTCATTTTCATAAATGTCGTCTACTTCAACTTCTCTTTCGTCGCACTGTAGTTGTTTGTGCGGGCGAGCACGCGGAAACTTTGAGCTGCATTTTATTCAAGGGTGATTTTGGAAGGGATAAAGGGTGACATGCGCTGGACTTAGGTTTCCCTTTAAATATCACTCAAAATAATGCTTCAATATTTGCTAAACGTCATTAAAATGGTACTGTCACACGATCAAAACTAATGTTTTTGAAGGGAACTTACGAAGCTTTTTACTTTTGACAGATGGAAGTTACGCTGGTTAAAAGTCAAAATACAAACGAATTTCATCATTGAGTGAAGACATCTGGCATCCAAGTGTAACAACGTAGAAGTCTATCCTCCAAGCACTTGTTCTGAAATAGAAAAGGAAACTGTATTGGAAACGCATCAAACGGAGACTTGTGAAATGCTGTCTATATTAAATACTGAGACTGAGCGTGACTGCCAAATCATAGCAGACGTTAAGAATGCCATCGAAAAGAGAACACAAGAACGAATTCATAATTTGTTGGCAACTACTTTGAGTGTCAAAGTGAATGATGAGCTGGAGTACGCTGCAAAAGAATATTGTATTAAATTAGTGACAGCCAAAGAAAAAAAAGGACATCGTCCACCTACTATTGAATCGTTGATAAACTATGAAAGCCGCTTTTCCAAACTTGCTGAATTAGTTGGTGTTACTTATGTGATTGGCTTTGTTCCTATAACCGCTGAGGCTACCTTAAGAATACATAAAAAACTGTTCCCAGGAGCAAAGCTGGTACTGATTAACCAAGTCACTTTGGAGAATTTAGCAGCTTTAACTTTGCAATACGCTAGACGCGCTGCTTTGCTGTTTACAATCGGTTCTGGGAACTTCTACACCCTCGACAAAGTATACAAAGACGAATGTTATGGGAAACAACTCTCAGAAATCCCTCATGAAACGATTCAACTTAAACATAAGGATGAGTGTGAAACGATCTCTCCGGAGGACAGCAGAAATTACAGCAAACCAACCCCTTTGGAAGGCCATGCACAAGAGAATGATATTGGTGATGATGACAGGACATTGAAGACAATTGGGCAAGATCCTGATGGGAAAACAAGATGTTACCCGCAACAAATCAGTGACTTTGAAGGTATGCAGAATAAAGAGAATATTCTTTATCAGACTATATATACTATCAGTATATCATCAAATGTAACCACACAAGACGCATAAATAGATTTAGGCAAATTTCTGTATACAATTTAATCTCTATATTATTGCAAAATAGACCACACATTTAGAGCTCATTCTCTTGATCTTATTGTGGGCGGAGCAAGGGTGAGAAATGGAGCGAGGGGACTGGACCATTCCCCCTGGGGATCCTGATCCTTGAACTTTCCCCTAGGTTTGGAAAGCAGCGAGGGCCAGTACTCCGCCCTAAGTTGCATGTGTATAACAGTTTGGAACAGCTAGTGTTTCTTAAGGTTACAACTATAACCGAAATTTTTAAATTATAATTAATAATATGTGATATTATTCTCAGCTAGTTTAATAACATTATCAAGTATACCATGTATTTCTTGAATATTTTTATTTCCGATGACAGGAACCTACTGAATCCATGATTTGAATTCAAGCCTCGGATCTATATGCCAAGTTTTGTGCATCTATTTCCCCTTTTCTTATAACATTTGATTTCTGACTTATTTGAGTGACAACATGTATTTTGTGCAATTTATTCGCACCGGTAGACCTAACATGTCAAATATTTTATATGTATTAAAGAGAGCATCTTTTGAGTTGGTCATCTGACGATTTAAGTTCAGTGGATGTCGTATATCTCATACATATTTTGTTCCTGTCAGACACAATATGATGGCATTTCGATAAAATGCAATACATTTCAACACACTCACCTTAATGTTAAATTGTGTAAAGATCACCTTTGCTAATGTTATCTACATTTCTTACCAATTGTAAGTTTTTAGCTACTATAGACTATAGTCTATAGAAGCTATTGGGATGGGTATCCGTCCAGCGTCCATCATCAGTCTGTCTGTCTGTATGTCTGTCTATATGTATGTATGTATGTATGTTTGTATGTATGTATGTATGTCCGTTTGTGAGGTGTCCGTCCACTCAGATATCTTCAGAACCGCAATACTTACTGATTTGATATTTCTTGTATAGATGCAAAATATGATTTTGAGACACTATTTGTTAAATTTTTTGATATTGTTGAAAATATGCAAATTAGTGCCAAAAAGGCGTTTTTGGTAAAAAATCTTCTTCTTCATAACCACTGGTCAGACAGCTTTGTTAATTGTTATAGAGGCCAGGGATAACCCAACTTAGTTTTGTTCAAATGGTGATGAAATATGCAAATCTGTATTTTTAAGGAATTTTTTGTCATTTTCGGTTAAAACTTTATTTCATCAAATCGCTTGTCTGACAGCTTTGATATTTGGTAAACAGGTTCCTACAGATGAACTCAATATGATATATTGAATAATAACGAAATCTGCAATTTTGTATTTTTGATGCAATTTTTGAAATTTTTGGTCAAAAATGTGTTTCTCAAAAACTGCTTGTCTGATACCTTTGATATTTGGTATACATGTTCCTAGGGGTTTTCAGTGTGTGATCTATTAAAATTTGATGAAATCTTCAATTTTTTTATTTTTGGGTTAATTTCTGCCATTTTTGGTCAAAATATTTGTTTCTTTAAAGTAACTCATCAGATAGCTTTGATATTTGGTATACAGGTTCCTAGGCTTTATCTTAATGTAATATATTGAAATTATGATGAAATCATCAATTTTGTATTTTTGGCAGCTAACTTTGCCATTTTTGGTCAGGCAATCCTGAAATGAGCTATCAAAGATATCCACCTTCTTCATCAATACATGTGTCACAAAAGGTTATTCCCTACATACACAGCAGAGCTCTGTCAACTGTTGGGTCGCTTGCTTTTTCAAAACTACAGGTCAGACAGCTTTAATAGTTGGTTTACAGGTCCCTTGGATGACCGTAGTGAGATAATTTCATACAGTCAGGAGATACTTAATTTTGTACTTATGTCTATAGTAGCTTCAGTGACTTTGGCCCTAAAGTTAGCTTACTTACCAGTATATTTTTGTCCCTTCAGGAGACGGTGGTGGACTTAAACCAGTCAAAGTCTATGGTGAGGTCATTGAAGGAAAGGATGCTGAAGAGATACACAATGATGTAAGTTTGCAATTGCAATCATTGAATAGTTAAGAGAAAAGTTACATTCATTGTCAACTTGGCAGTTACAGTAAAAGTACACAGTGAATTTGCAATATCAGAACATAGTGCGAAATTTAATTATATCATTAACAGACATGTCTGATGATTAATTTAATACAACTGAAACACCCCAAACATGTGACAAATGCTGTTTTACTTTGACATGAACAATTTCAGGATGAAAACACTGATCAGAAATCTGACACAACAGTCACAGAAGGAGTTGCTGATAGAACTCCAACTGAAGACAGACAGTGTAAGTACAGCAGATCTACCTTAGTTTATACTATTCATTGATAACAGTTGATATTAAAACACAAAAATTTATTCCACAATTTAAGTCCCAATAATATCAAAAATCTTCTACCAATGGGGGTTTTGTTTGTGGCACAATGGTCTGTGTGTATCCTGGAATTATGATGAGAATCTTTAGGTGACTGTCTGTGGCACAAAACCATGGAAAGACAAAAATATATTGAGAGTCAATCATTATAGCATCCATTGACATTTCTTACTGCAATCATAATAAAGAGATGACTGATATAGTGTGTATATAGACACTAGCCATCTCTTAGAGCATACTGCGAAGTGTTACTCATTATTGCTTGGATATTATGAGGTTATCACGAAAATACCGCAAAGGATGCACGAGGACATTGGCGCAGCGTATCGCCCGACGCGAAGCGGAGGGCGATACTTGGCGCCAATGTCCGAGTGCATCCTTTGCGGTATTTTCGTAATAACCTCATTATTATACATCTTACATTCCTGATCGGGGCATCAAAATGTTGGAGTAGTGACCGTTTTCGTGCAATGTCAACAATTTTTCTTCTGATTTTATCACGCCAGGGTGGAACGCTACCTCGGACGCGCTTCTGCAAGTTTGGAGTGTGTGCACTACACACATACGAACGTACAGAGCGCGCGCGAGACTTGTTCTGGCACTCGTCCAAGGGGGTCCCTTGAAACCTTCCTACATATACAGTGAACGCGCAGATACTGCCGCAGGGAATGGGGCACCTTGAAACCGTACATGTTACGGAACGGGTGGGAGTTCCGTACGGCTTTTTTAGCGCACGCTAAATTCTATGGTTGTCGATGGTAGATGTATAATAATAAAATATATCCGTTTTTTTGTTGATATCAGCCCTGGTAGACATCCTAACTAAACTTAAGATTGAAAGGGCAACTCTAGAATCTCAACTGAAGGAGACAAAGGTAGAGAAGGCTACTTTGGAAGAGAGATGTAAGGAACTGACACGGAATTTAGAGATCACTGAGCAGTTATTGGTCAGTCTACGCACTGATAGCAATAAGAAGCAGAAGACATTACAGTCTGAGCTTGAAGAGAAGAAGAAGCTGATCAAGGAACTTAAGGATAAATTGGAACAATCAGAAGTAAAGAAATCAGGAGAGAAAGGTAAAGAGTGTTTGGCTGTATGTCATAGCAAAACTTTTGAAATGACATTAAGGCACCAATCATTGCTGGAATGTATAGCTGCAAATTTCTATTAATTTTACTTTAATTTAGCATCAGTGATCAATCAAACAACATCCTAAATAATTTTGCAAATCTGAAAATGCCAGAATTGGTGAATATCATTTAAATCTTTGATAATTTGAAATGGTCTATTCCAGAATTTGATATGTCTTTTGCTGGTAATACTAAACATTGACCTACTGTGAAAGTAATAATTATTCATTTGGTTATTAGAGAAGAGGTCATTTTCAAATAGGCGGTACCGCTAATACCGGTACCTCCCGCGGTATATCTAACCCTGGAGGGAGCGGTGGTAAGGCAGTTAGCAGCTTTTAATGAGCTTGCATGCATAATGAGACCGCGGAAAACCGCGCTATACTTAGTACGTCATTAGTAAACTATTATTATCAAGTCTTTTGATTTTGCGGAGAGCCATTACATTTGGAAACTGAATGAACGAAGGAGAGTGGACGTCATGCATGGCCACCTGCCAGTGTCTGACTTGTAATGTCAGTATCAGAATTCCCAAGAGTGCTGTTGCCGTTGAATGACATTTTTAGTCAGTATTCAACAACACATACAGCACTATAGGCTTGTTCTAAAAGTGAGAAAATTGAAACGTAAACATTTATGTCACTCCTTTCTTTTCTGTATTCGAAATACAAGATTGCAACTATGTAGCACAATCCGTACTGTACACATACGATGACTTTGCGCTTGCGGCACATATTTACTTCTTGTATTGATAAAATTTGCCTATGTGTCACTGTCATCGGCAAGATGCGCGCAGTTGTTTTAAGATATTAAAATGGAATAAAGATACTTGCCAACTATAACATGGAGAGTTGGTCATAGTTCTAAAATAAAAATGACATCAGAAAGAAGTGTGATGTTGAAAAGTTGGACACCAATTTTTTATGTTGGTGGCAATGTAAGTATGTATTTTATCTTTTATAGTTGAATTTCTATTTCTAGTACAGAATGTTGATAATGAAAACTATGGTGAATGCTTTCTCCCATTGCAAATACCTAATTCAATAAAAATGCTCACCGACTTACTAGTAATCTACTGATAATCAAACATCAAGTTAGTTATTGCAATTAGACACCAAAGTTGAGATGCCTTGTTTTAAAAAGGTTATAACCACTAAAAATTGATCACGCGGCAATAAACACGATGAATTACATGTAGGTGTGTGATTGCTAGTGAATTTTTTTATGAGTCTTAAATCGCCAAACAAAAACATTTATATATATGATTATGAACAGCTGTGTGTCAGCAGCTACACTTGCCTCCGATCGCTTGGCTTTTCTCGGCATAGCAACAGCAGTTACTGGCTGGCCGAACAAGCCAATGCGTTTATCCCACGATCCTACGCAACAACCTACCACTAATGAGACCGTCTGCTTTAGTTTACTCCTTCAGTTTATAATTTTTGGTATTTATATGCCCATAGACTTTGAGCAAGTCTTGTTAGCAACGTGAACTTGATTTGTTTAAAGCACTGTCCCTCCACAAAAGTCCCGTCGGCTTGGCTATACTTGGCTAGCATACCACTCCCGCACGCACGTTCAATAATGATGCTACATAAATCAGACTTGTTATCAAAAGGCCCTTGGGGTTGAAAGGTCAGATTAGATGTTGCCTGAATAAAAACATTGTTCTAAAAAGGTTGCAACCATTACGGTCCGGCAAATTGTTTGTAGACCCACAGTCCGTAGAACGTGAGACTATGTGATAGTAGTGAGAATTAGTCGTTATTTGTGATGAATTTTTTACATCATTTTATTCGAAAATAACTACAGGGAGGGAAGGAAAAATTCCTCTCCCTGTAGCTAAAAATAGCATGCGCGTAAACCGTTCCGATAGGGGATTACCCAGTGATTCATAGCTAGCGCATTGCGCAAGTATGAGTGACCTATATATGACTCAGTGGGGAATTCCCCATTACAACAGCGTTCTATTATCAGGATGGAAGGGAGACCATTTGTTTGATAGATTCTGACTGTGATGCTGCTCTTCCGTTCAGACAGGGGAACGTCTTGTGGATGTAAGTATATAGATGTGAATTTTATCCCCGACTTGTCTTGCTGTGTTGTAAGTATATAGATGTGAATTTTCACTTATGTTAGTATTTTTCCTACGGAACCGCATTAACACTTATGTTAGTATTTTCCCCTATGGAGTTGCTACGGAATGCTGTTGCGCAATACCATTCTGGTAGGGCTTTCCCGTTCTGGTAGGGCTTTCTCAATACCCTTCCGGTAGGACTTTTGCAATACCTTCGGAACGAGTGTTACTTAGCAGCCAATGATGTCATGACAAAGGTCTGAAATTCTACAGTTTTCATGAAAATTTCTACGGAGTTTTTTCAGAACCCGGGAGTTAACTTGCTGACGCGATAGATAAAATTTTAGAAATTTCCTCTGAACTTAAAATGTGCGGGAAGACCATTACTTAAAACAAAATGAGACGTTTCAGATGAATGGTACTGATATCTAAAGTGTAAGTATCTTTTTAGCTCCGCTGTCAGCGACACGGAGCTTATCAAATAGGTTGATTTTCCATCGTCGTCTGTCGTCGTTGTCCGTCGTCCGTCGTCGTCCGTCAACAATTGCCTTCTCCTCTGAAACCGCAAGTCCTATTGCTTTGAAATTTTATATGCAGTTCACTTGGGGTGACCTCACTTAAGTTTGTTCAAATCGTGGAGAAAGTTGCATATTTGTATTTTTTTGGGCATTTTTTTGTGTTTGTGGCAAAAAAATCTACTTCTCTGAAACTGCTCGTCCGATTGCTTTGAAATTTGATATGCAGTTTACTTAGGGTGACTTCAGTCAGATTTATTCAAATTGTGGTGAAATTTGCATATTTGTATTTTTAAGGCAATTTTTGTCATTTTTGGTTAAAAAATCTTTAAAAATCTTCTTCTTCAAAAGTACCAGTCAGATAGCTTTGATATTTAGTATATATGTCCCTAGGGATGATCTATTTCAGATTTGTTCAAATTGTGCAGAAATAGGCAAATTTGCATTTTAAGGCAATTTTTGCCATTTTTGGTCAAAAAATGTATTTCTCAAAAAGTACTCATCTGATAGTTTTGAAATTTGGTATACAGGTTTGTATTTATAAACTAAGTACAGGGATTACCCTGGCTCAAGAACGGCATGAGATAAAATCGCACATGAAAAAAAACAGTGTGAGAATTTCAAAGTCTGTGGGAACCGGACCTAACTTTTCCTGATTTTCTGCATATTGGTTAATTTGCATAACAATACAATGAGTGAGACAGTTTTCAAACGACCTCAGTTTTCAGACATTTAATGACATGCTGTTCGTTATACGCCCTTCGCTCCGTTTTGATAGCGTTTTACAAGTCATGCTACAGCATATTAAGTCAGGTGACGCTGCCGTCCCGTTTTGGATTTTTTTGGGGGTAAAAGCTATTTCGGGCGCTACAAACTTGGTTAAGTTAGCCACACCGTACAATACGAGGTGTAGAAAGCAACACACAGGGACAGCCCGTGTCCGATATCTAGAAGCGCTATACACGTTGAGATATAGTTGCGTCGTCCATGGATTAAACGTAACTAATTATCACGAAATATTTCCACATAGTTTTCTAAACACATCGAAATTGAAAATCGGGGTTCGAAGTTTCAAAATATCAATATTTAGCCCCTTATCACATTCAAAATACGACGTCCAATTACTGCGATAGTAGTCCGGTTACACGCGCTCAACATGGGGCAAAAATTTGGCAACTTTGACCCCCCTAAATGCCACTTCTGTCGGTGTTAACAGTTTGAGGATAAACACAATAAAGTTTCGAAGG
>LD364954.1:0-10038 GCA_001465055.1 Ptychodera flava | reverse complement strand
TCATTTATGTCCAAACAATTTGACTTTTTGCCAAATTTCACATTTATGGCAAATAATAAACAGTAAGGAGGCACAAAGGACGTCGGTGCCCCCGGGCCCCATGTTCTGATTTTTGAGCGTAAATATCGCGTTATCGCGCCCCAAAGTGATCCCTGAAGTAATATATATTGAATTTCTGATGAAATCTGTAATTTTGTATTTTTGGGGCAATTTTTGCCATTTTTAGTAAAAAAATGTGTATTTCCAAAACTGCTCATCTGATAGCTTTGCAATTTGGTATACAGATTCCTACAGATCACCTTAATGATATTTATTGAAATTATGAAGAAAATTGCAATTTTGTAATTTTGGCGCGATTTTTGCAATTTTTGTTCAAAAAATGTGTTTCTCAAAAACTACTGGTCTGATAGCTTTGAAATTTGGTATACAGGTTTCTACAGATGAACTTAGTAATATATATATAATTTCTGATGAAATCTGTAATTTTGTATTTTTGGGGCAATTTTTGTCATTTTTGGTCAAAAAATGTGTATTTCCAAAACTACTCATCTGATAACTTTGAAATTTAGTATACACGTTTCTATAAATGAACTAATTAACATTTATTGAAATTATGATGAAATCTGCAATTTTGTATTTTTGGGGCAATTTTTTTCCATTTTTGGTCAAAAAATGTGTTTCTCAAAAACTACTGGTCTAACAGCTTTGAAATTTGGTATACAGGTTTCTATAGATGAACTAAATTTGATCTTTTGAAATTATGATGAAATCTGCAATTTTTATTTTTGGGGGCAATTGTTGCCATTTTTGGTCAGAAAATTTTATTCTCAAAAAACTACTTATCAGATAGCTTTGGTTGACATGTTCTCAGGGATGATCCTATGTGATATATTCAAAGTATAATGAAATCTTCAATTGTGTATTTTTGCAGCTATTTTAGCCACTTTTTTCTGGCCACTGCATTGAGCTATAAAAGATTTCCACCTTCATCAACATGTGTCAAAAATAGTTATTCTCTACATAAACATAGCGGAGCTATATCGACCGCTAGGTCGCTTGTTTAACAAATGAAATGTTGCTACTTTCTTCCCCTGTCGGAACGGAAGGACTACTACGAGCAACAATATCTAAATCTTTTTTATCTTTATCTATAGTTATGATAATATTGCAAGGTGTTCTTGAATCTGTTTTTATAGCGATACTTCCGACTAAATCGTCAAAATCTGTTCCTGTACCTAACTTAAAGCGCAGTGGTCGTCGCGCCGCGCTTGCGTGGTTTTTTTGTTGATAAACATAAATTTTTGTAAACATAAGTCTTCTCAACTTCAATAGGAGTGAGATGGGAGCAGTCCCCCACTTTGTTAAGGCCTTTGTAAGACTCAACATCATGCAATAGTAAAATATTAAGATCGGAAGCGAACTTCAGTGGTATAAACTCGTGTAGAGCTACGAACATTGGGACACTCGCTGAGTTCACTGTACGCAGACACAGTGAATAAAAAGCTTTGATCGCGCGCGATCACGCTGGTTATACACAATGCTATGTACAGTACAGTGAAAATACATAACTAAAATGATCAACATTGCCTATATATGTAGACCAGCAACAAGCACAATGCCTAACACAAAAATTACACTCAAGACCATGATCGGCTAGCCTGAGCAGGACACGGGAGATGTTTTTGGGAGACGGTCACCGCGTTGACGTACACGGATATAGAGAATCCGGTCCCACAAAGTACCGGCCGGCCCGCGACGACTTTGCCAACAACCAACTGTTGATCACCATGTCTTACTTCTCCTAGTATTACGTGGTAAGAAATAGTAAATGTCAGGAAACAATAGACAAAACGAGCGGGTTTTTGCGGCATTTGGCAGGAAAATTGCACGGCTACACCGTGCATGGACGTATCGAGAGATCCTGTGCCCCGGGCCTGTGCACGGTCATGGCAGTGATCCAACCGCTAGCTGGTGTAGGCCTACCGGTGAACTTCGTTGTTGTACCTCCTGATTGCCGGGTAGGTCTGAATCCTCTTTCAAGTGAGATAACCCCCACATAACAAGAAGACCTATGAAAGGTCCTTCGCTTGACTTGATACCTGTACTCAGAATTCTCGTTTGCACCCCAAAACAGGGTAAACTTTGTTGCAGTTGAGTTGGATTCTCCACAGCCGAGTGAAGCGCGCCATATACCAGGTTTGACACGGACGTTCATAAAGACCATGGAACGGAACAGATGCAGAGATGCTTCTTGCTGCAGCGGGCATTGCTCTGCGAGCTGTAGATTTCTGTAGTTTGAGTTGTTGTCTTTGTACAACTTGTTGTACTCCTGTCGGGCCTCTTGAAATGAAAGCTCTCGTCCTTGCTAGCGATGTCGAAAACTAGAGCCCGGTCGTTGATAGTCTGTTGGCGTATACATGCTTACATGCGTACGTCTACACTATGGCTCGAGCGATAACAGTAGCCGAGCCCCATTCAACTGATTCAAGAAAATCATGAGCAAATGTGATCTCAATCCAGCGTGCAATTATTGTTCAATATTCAGCAGATATTTAACTTAGATTAATTGACCTTTTATTGCGTGTTACATTTGGTTAGTTGGTATGCTTGTGACAGATCAGCCGCCATTTTAACAAGCGGCAATATCGCAAACATTACAATCAACCCGTAACATGTGCGGCGTTCTTGGATTTGTTTACAACAGAGGGGGACCCCCTCAGGAGGATGCGCAGCGCGACGACCACTGCGCTTTAAAACATTTGATAACAACTGTACCATGCTGAAGTATTTTTATATCATCTGTCATCTGTTGAGTGGCAGCCTGTAAAGTTAATTCAGCTGTCTCATCCCCATCACTTTTCAGACCAAGTTTCAAGCTCGTTGTATCCCAAAATAATCTTACTGGGGTGCCGCTAGCTATATATGAACAATAACTCTGGCCTGAGTTTACCCACCTTCGCAGTGTATTATCTGAATTCATGATTGTTGTAGGAGGTTTGATCTTGAGGTGAATCGGTATACCAAGTTGTGTAATGTATGGATTATTAGGAGTAAGCCAACGACGAAAATCTAGCAACTTGTACTTGTTAACATTGCTATCGAAATAAATAATATTTGGAGTTCCTGGCAGTTCAGCAACTCCACCTGCAATTTCACTATCTAATATATCTAAGATGTTACGCGGTACATTATAAGGCCTAAATTGCTGACTAGCCTTATCCCATGTCAGAGCAAAAGGAGTAGGAGCAGTTCAGCAACTCCAACTGCAATTTCACTATCTAATATATCTAAGATGTTACGTGGTACATTATAAGGCCTAAATTTCTGACTAGCCTTATCCCATGTCGGAGCAAAAGGAGTATGATCATTTGCAGCCTTTGTAGCGTCTATTATGATTTCATCTACATCTTTCAGTTCGGAAAAATCTACAGCGTGTTTGTGACTCTGTACAGCGGCAGAGGCTAAAACGAAAATATTTGCCCTGTCCTTGTATCGAAGGACGTAATCCTTATTATGGTTACCTGCTATCTTAGTATTATTGATAATTTTAACATCACTCAGATGCACCTACACCGTAGTCACTTGAGTCAGGCATGATTATCGTATATACGGTGAAAAAATAAATTATACCTTGTAATAATATACAACCATGGCTGAAGCATTAGGAATGACAGTTCTCGGTGCTGTATTAAATACAACGGAATTCACAGGAGGAAATATTATCGGACAAAAGCTTAGTGGGAATGGTGAGGCCCTTATTGAAGAAAAAATTAGACATGATAAAGCATTAGAATAATTTGAACATGATCGTATGTCTGGTCAGAAAAAAGATTACTTTGGGCTGATTGGGAAAGAGAAAATCAAGCAAAGGACGCGCATGCTGCGGCTGAATTAAGAGATACAGATGCAGAAATCCTGGAAGAAGCAGCGGCAACTGCGTCAGTGCAAGCCAACTCTGCATCAGGCGAAGCAGTTCAATTCTCAGATTATTATCAACCCAATCCTGAGCAAAAAAATATGAAATGATTTATATTGCTGGAGGATTGGTCGTGGGATGGTTTGTGCTACGCCGATAGGGTCTTTGGGACGGCTACAGCAATTCGATACAAAATCTAGTTGGCCAGTTATTGAAATTGACTATATTTCCGTCCTGATCTGTTATCCAAATACGCATTGAACTCTTGTTATCTGAGCCTTTCCTCAATGGCATGGAAATTGAGCTGTTTTTTTAAGTCATAGGTGATCTTAGTTATTTCTTCTCTATCCTCAATAGTAAGTATTTGTAAACAGTCTGAGGGTTCCCCTGTATGTATTCACCGGAGCCGCTTGAAACATAATTTCCAGTAACATCGACGGCATCTGAATGAACTATGTATTTAGTGACTGTTAAGAAATCTGCTCTCTTCAGACTCATAGTACTTTTTATCACGGGGTTGTCCTCAGGTTTATCTGAAAAGCCGACGAGGTTAGCGAAGTTACCTGTGGCATTATAAAATACTTTAACATCTTTAGCTAAAGTTAGATAAACGCGGTTTGTCGGCAGATGTTTTTCAAAATTAATTTTCTGCTGCAACCCGATTGCTTTGTTGAGTGTATCGATATTGTAGTTACCTTGACGTATTGATATAGTCTTCGGTTAGTTACCTTCTTGATATTTTAATTTACTATTCGTCCCCGTTATGTTATACCATGAATGATAGAGTGAACACTGTAATAGTCTTATTGTAGTAAACTGTGATATGTCAATGCAAGGGTTAAAATTAACAGTAACCGGTTTACCCGTTTTTGCTTTCAATCCAAATGATCATACTTACTGTATGTATATACATTACAAAGTATAAGGTTCGGCAGGAATAATATTTTTCTGTTCAAGGAGATCTTTAGTCGCAACCGCGGCAGCAGTCGCTCCACCTAATTTTACCCATCGAGAGAAATTTAGTCGGCTTGGATCGCCCATATCCATTTTCAGAAATTTGCTGGAGATCATAAGATATCCCATCGCAAGTCCAGCGATTACAATACCATCATACATTGTGTTTACAACTGTTTTAGTATCCATGATTGCTGACACGTATATAAAATAGAAAAATAAAATAAAAATAATTTCGTTCCGAAAGGCCTACGGAATTAATCCATCTCATACAATATAGAGGGGCCGGGACTTGGTTGCGTTCCGAAGGTGGACTCCGTAGGGGCTCTGTAGGCGTCGCTTTCTGAAGCGGCTCACACGTAAGCACCCAATCGGCACGATTCCAGAGGGGACTCGGTTGCGTAAGAGGACAAATATGCCAAGCACGCCCCCAATATAGTCCTAATGCAGTCAATGAAACTCTTATAATTCCTAAAACAAGATAACATTTATTATACCTGCTATCGTGTGAGCCATCTTACTGTTGTGGCATCGTAGGCGGTAGGCTTATACAGTTTGCCTCAGTCATACTATCATGAGTCATTGCTATTGCTTGTCTCTTCATCTTCTTGTTCTGCCTGTTCCATTCTGCCAATCTCTTCCCTGCAGCAACTCTCCCTGGATGCTTCATCGGCAATGTAATTTTCTCTATGTTGCGCTGCAGCTCGTTCCGAATGGTAGTCATTGGAGGGGCTTGTGGTGACAGAGTCCCTGGCAGAGCCGTTTCCGTTTGCTGAGTCAGTGTTGGACCCGTTTGGGGTGCTTGAGAAGTTGAATCCATTTATTTCAGGTATTATATTAAACCCGATTTTTTTAAAATCTGCATGTTTACTCGTAATTAAACCGTTGGAAACTAGAGCAAGTAGGGGACCCCATGTGTAGGCTATCCGTCCTGATAATCGTTTTATTTCACTGTTTAGAATAAAATCCCTTTTAAGATCAGTGGCATAATGCGTTTTCTCGATCATCGATTGGATCTACCTGACTTATTGCACGGGCACCTAGATCTATGAAACTTTGAGTGATGGTATCACTTATAAGAGAACTGTATCTCGCTTTGTACATTGTAAAGACTTTAATTACCGTTTCATCATTCCACCTTTCAACACTTTCGATTGTAATCTCCTTACCAAAAAATAACTTACTTAAATAAATAACCTATTCTCATGGACTTAGAAATATATGTAACGCCGACAGATAAATTTACTTTTCATCCACGGGATGTGTTCAAAGATAACGTAATCACTCATCGAACAGCCAAAGAAATTGATATATGGTTGGGCGGCCCGCACATGAAATACTGGGACCAGCAATTAAATTTCGCCGTATGGTGCAGCACTACTGGTTGTGGTATATCATTCGCCCATCTCATGGACAGCAAATTTCCGCCGCAAATACGATCATTCTGTCGTTTTCATGTTTACTTTACAGTACACTGCGGGGCCAAAGGCCCCCCATTTTGTTTCATATTAGCGTGTCACTTTTTCGCCGAACATATGTCGTGTACGCGTACAGTGAGTCAAATCCGCCTTTGACGCTATGTATTAAATTTCGCCAAATTTCCAGGCTGCACAGCTTAATATTGATGGAAGAGTTACAGATTCAATTTCCTCATATGTTGACCTTTCCATTATGATATTTTGGCAATAATTTCATGAAGGAATTATGAAAATACATATGCGATAATTATTCATATGCAAAAATAGGTGAAAACACAGTCAACAGCCCAACAATCGTTGACTCGTCATTTCATAAAAATAAGAGGGAAACTCAAAAAAGTAAAACGATAGAGTTTTAGTTAACCTTCATGAGATGTGCTATTTCAAATATCGTAAGAAATTACGGCGAAATGAAAAAGTTAAACCGATGGGTTTTTTCAGATATATTTTTCATTTTACGACGCGGCGAATAAGCTTGATTTCCTGTAGAAAACAATGGCGTGTAATATACCGAACAGATTGCACACTTCTCGTCGGTTGAAATTCCTCAATTTTGAACGAAAATTGACATGGTGATCCTTTGATTAATATACAAAATTTCTATCGTTTTAGATTTTTGAATTTCTTCATTAAAATTGTTTTATTTGAATTTTATTTATTCCGATCACTGAAATATACTGTTGCCGTCAATAATTTCGCGAGCTGACAGCGTGTACATATGCAGAACACGGGCCTTAAAATGACGCATTTTTATCAGTATGCGTCTCGTAAGATGTACAGACCAAATGCATGTTATGTTGCTGTAATTTATACCAAATTTTGGCGAAAATCAACGATGAAAATTCCAGTTAATGTGAAAAATAACACAGAACGAAGGCGAACGGGCGCAGACTCTCCACTGTGATCGTGCAGTGAACGTTATCGATCGATATCCTTTTATTGGAAATTGATACATTGTTGTCGTGCTCACTCGCAGGTCATATTCAGCTCACAATGGCGCCAAACTTGCAAAGAGCGCCAAAATGTGACCACATCGCCAAAACTGTAAAAAAGTGTTGACGATTCAATCTAAGTACAAGAAACCAACGGATACGTTGATTTTATGCTATCTAAGTCAATATATACGGGTTATGTGGACATATTAATGATTTGACCTCGACACATGAGCCCGTACGCCACTAGATTTCGATCTATATTCTATTGAAAATAAATTGATACAATGTTCGCTGTCGTTACTAGCAATCGGCCGAAAGCGCTCTCAGGTAGAATATATGCTTCGCGGAATACGAAACAGTCAGGCATACATTCGTCCCGCAGTGGTACGTCGGATCCTTCACAAAATTTCGGTTGCACTTCCAGACGAAGGAGTCTTCAAAGCCGGCGACAATCCATACAATCTCGTCCAATATGAACTTCTCTGTGCAGAATTTGGAAATATAAGCCCAACGAAGTCCGACTTTCGATATCAAAAGGCCAAAATAAAGGTCTTGGTTATGGTTATGAATACTATACTAATCGTGGGCCCGTTCATCACCCTTCTGCTGTATACAATGGTCACGACTTTTTCCTGTCCGCCGACAGTGGCGTTTTCTATACACATACAATTTTTGAAAGGAAAAAACATGTACTGCCCGACAAAGACCGACCATACTATTATTTCTTCCGAAATGATGGATCGGAGGGTCAATACAATAGTTTCATCTCTCTGAAGGGAGACTGGGGACTAACAAAGGCTGGTCTCGCCCGCCTCAATGAAAGTCTTGAAGCCTACGTATATTGCATACTTGGTGCACAAGCAAATATTCGCAGTACCATAGTGGGCGATACTGGCAGCGCAGAGCAAGTACGAAAAGAATACGGCGTTCTCCTGGAAGATGAAATTCGAAATACCGACAAAGTAATTAGTAATAGGCGATATCAAGACACAATAACAAATACTGGTGTCAAACTTGATATGGCCGTTTCGCCCAATTTACTTCTCTTGCCGTCTAGAATGGTCATTCTTTCAGGCCCGGCAATCGCAGGTTATAATAATGAATTGCAATACGATACAGAATCTATCGTCTTCGGGGTGAATGGTGATATAAACACAGAAATTAAAGAAAGTGCTAAACATGAGATGGATTTGGAAGAGGATGCTGTGAAGTTGCAGGACGAGCCACCTTCCATTTCCCTATCGAAACGGAAGGCAGCAGATGCAGTCGCTTCTGTCGCCGGCGTGGATCCTATTGACGAATTCAGCAAAATTGGTTTGTTATCTTTAGCCATATTCATTACATTTATGTACAGTATATAGATCCGATGGCAATATATGCAACCATACCATTCAACATGATTATAACTGAACCACAGTCCCTCCACAAAACGGTCAAGAAACGCTAAGCTTTTTTTTGTTGTAGTGCGTGTTTCGCCAAATACGAATGTTTATTTTCCTGATTAGGATTATCACCGTTCTACTAACAGTTACGTTTACACATCGTCCGAAATTAGCATATGTAATGATGTCATTTCTCCCAGAATACTTTGTGTTTTCCTTCTACGCATGCTCAATGACACGGTCACTGAAAATTTCCACCGTGTTTATAAACAACGTCGTCCCCGTGTGAAGGACTTCAGCGACCCGTTCAGCGATCACCCCGGTAGAGTTAGTTGTTTTGGGGCGATGTCAAACTCAAACGATGTTGATTTTCTCGATTTTGATGATTCTGACATTGATTGGGATTCAATCATGGAGGAAGGTGGCATGGAACCCGATAGGAGATCGGCGCAAGCAGTACAAGAAGTACCCTCACAAACGAGCACTATCAAGCCAGCTGCTCATAGCTACGCGTGTTCCCTCTGTTCGAAGAAATATAAAAGTGTCAGTGGTTTTAGAGGTCACATGAAGAATGTGCACGAGATGCGAAACGTGAAAGGTAATTTCATATTTTATGTAATGTCTTTCTCGTTGTGGCTTCATGCGTTTTAGAGCAGTTGTACATCTGGCGCCTTGAGCAGTCCACTATAGTATGAGTGATCGTCGATTCTGTCATGTCGAGCATCGAGATTCAAGTTCAACAAAAAATAGATTCGTAACATTGAGAATTTCTCTGTACGTTTTTTAAAGCAAACTTCGGAGTATGTTTTTAAGTCCATTTCAAAAGGCGATTTCAGTTAAAAAGTAGGATACAAAACGGACTGTGCCAAGGTCACACCGGATGTGTGTCAGCTGTCGACTGTTGCCTTATCACAGTGCCATTGTCAATGAATTCTGTGAATGGCAACAACTAAAATACATGTTTTGTTTCAGTTTCTCAATACAGGCAGCCGTTGGAAGAAGACTGTTCTTCATCAGGAAGCATTTCAAAACGTGGGTATTTCCCTGTGTTGTGAACAGATTCATTTCTGCTTTTAAACGTTTAATCTTTGCATAAACGTTTAACTTTTTATGACATGAGATTTATTACAAAACCCTTAAATTTTCGTCCTCGTGTGTGACACATCTGCTTTTACAAAACTATCAAGATGACATGTAATAATTGACAATCATTACTTTGTTCTTTGCATAAACTCTTCATGAAATTTTTTAGAAACATTACAAAATCTCTTTCTTCTCCTGTGCAAATAGTGTGTGACATTCATTCACTTTTTTCCATGTTTTGCTTTCTATTTTTGTCCGAGAAAGCTGAGCATGAAATCACGAGTGTGATT
>LD364937.1:81952-104735 GCA_001465055.1 Ptychodera flava | reverse complement strand
TCTCAGACCCACAAAACCATCATAAAACACTGTTTTGTGGGTCTGAGCTTTCATTAAGGGCCGCAGAAACACAATGATACTTATAGGTGAAACAATAAATTACAGGAGAATTGTTTTAAAACTCATGACACTAATACTGAAGATTAATCATACAATGAGCCTGGAGATCACGAGCAATGCCGGGTCAAAGAGACGTGTATGTAGGATGTAAATTTAAAAAATAAGCGTATATTTTCAGAAAAACAAGTTTGTGAAACAGGTGAACAAAGAAATTAACGGTGAACAAAGAGATTGGGACACCTTTGGTCCGAGTACTATTAATCTTCTGCATTGGTCGCATCTTTCGCATGTTTCCGCCCTGGATGTTGTGCCTTCATTGACATTCATTTTGTATTGGACTGTAAAATTTCTCACAGACTACTGGGTTGTCTATGTGAAACCATAGTCAATTTCAGGGAAATAGCTCTTATGTCTAGCGTTGCTCGGAGTGTTTTAAATTGAGTCTAGCGCCCCCTATAACGACACCTTATTGCACCCTCAATGTATAAGATGGTTGCAGATATAGATAATTTTCGTTTCAAATTTTCAAGAATTGGTATCACTGTGTCTCTATCATGGCCTCTCTTTGTCGCATAAGTTTGTGTTCGAAAACAATTTCTTGGTAGGCAATTTTCTCATATGAGCATGCAAGGAGACGCGACCTGTTGGCGGGATGAGGCAAAATTTTGTTGGCGGCAGTGCCAACATTTCAATTCATTACAGCAGGGCAGTTTCGAGCAGATTTTACTTTCCCCCTCAAACTTTTGATTTTGTGTAAAATTCTTCTGTAATAACACATCTGTTTGATTGTAAATTCTCAAACCAGTTATCTGGTTGTCTCTATTATGATACCTTGTATACTCACATTGGCTTGCATGGACCACATTCCCTATCGCTGAAAGGCGTGCAGTCGGTGTAGTTGATAGCATTATCACAGACTACCGAGCATGGTCTGCATGGAGAATAACCAAAACTGTCGGAGTACGTTCCGGCTGGACAATTTTCACACACCGTTCCTTTCCCAGTCCCATGCCCACACTCCTAAAACAAGAAGGAAAATCTAACAACTTGAAAGGTTGCGATGGTTTTCAGTAAATGTTCACAGGGATACAAGGAGCATGAACATTTCAGATGAGTTTTCAATACTAAATAAGCTGTTTCGACGCACAAAGGAAGAAGAGCACTCAGATAGTCCACGGTTAGGAGGGGGAGCATATTTTTTTGCAGGGGTCATTTATTTGATACGGTTATGAAAAGAATTTGCCTGCCGAACCTAGATATTTTTAGGGTCTATGACCCAGCTTAGCCATAACAACTCATGACAAGTAGATTGTCGACAGTAGCTTTAGGTGTGTCATTTTGAGGCATTTGCTGCACTTATGACAGTAAATCTCGAATGTTCCGCTGGGCAAAAGATTATGCGTTGACTTCGTACATATTCTACACTGGCTCCGTCGATGTTTTAGGCAAAGAAGTCACGGATGACTGAAAGCTCTCTTGGCTTGTACAAGTACAATAAACTTCGTGCCCATGTTTATGTACTTCGTACTTAGCCACTATAGTGGCTAGGCGTAAGACCTATATCAGGAGCTACGTCTATACAGTTTCCACCGCAGAGGGCGTTCATTTTTCGATTAGAAATTTTAGTTTGGTTGGAGTGGTAAGGATAGATAGTAACATTGGTATGTGGTTAATTCATTCATTCCATAATATGTAAATATTTGTTTGAGACATATCGCGCCACCTTCACGTAAATGATTGACGCTTACATCGTACGATACATCGATATGATGGAATACTCGCATGTCGTGATTTTTCAGGTCGCTATATTAGCGAGACTGTCGGGCAACTATTATGTGCACACCATAACGGGTGAAATTTGAGAGAAAGAAAAGCCATCCACAAAATTTTCAACTGAAAAGTATGACAGTCCAATTTCCGACTGGGTGAAAACCCTGCCTAAGTTTGTTTCCCTCATGTTTGTATGAAGACTTTGTCCGAATTTTCTTCACATTCTACTTTATCCCCCGTATTATTTCACTTTCATACGGCTAATCACATTTATTTTGTAATAATGGACAGTGGCTTGGTGAACTTCTTGTCCAATTTGGTTAAGCAAGGATAAATGGAAAACGGTAGAGCCAATAAAATAGACCACAGTCTACAACTTAGGCACATTAAAATAGTTGTGATACCAACCTGATTCGGCTGAAATCCGGGGTTGCATTCTGGGCACTTTTTGCAACCTTTTTCTTCGTCATAATACCATTTGAAGTGATTGTCCAGGTCGGAACATTTATTGCTGGTTTCCATAGGACTGTAGAATGATAACCTCAACGCTCCATGGTCCTAAAGTGCAGGCAACTCAATGACCTCAGTCTTAATGAACATTATAAACTGGAATCATGTTAATATCAGAAGTAATACATTTCTTCGTGTATCTGTGTGACAAAAAATATACCTCTGGACATACCTATAGTCTTTTAAAAAGACCTCACCTGAAATTTTCCTGAAGCGAACTTCACCGAACCCATCAACAAAATAACCGCGATCGATCGCCTCGACATCAACATCATGATGGTTGTGAACAACAAAGTAAAACTATTATTGTGCAATGATGTCAGCTTGTTGTACAAGGAGAAATCTTTTTCTGTTCTTGTTGTGAGATCCTGTAAAAAAGAATATCAAAGATTAGGCTCAATGACTCGAATAAATGAAGTAATTGGTGAAGTATTGTTCCAAATTCAACCTCAGCCGAAGAGATTAAATGTAAAATCATAAAGATGTTAGAAATTTGCCTAGAAGATCTGCTTTTAAAGTTCAAAGAAAACTCGTGCATAGTGTTTGTATTATCTCCCTCCACTTTATTCATTACGCCCAACAATCAACCAGCCATATCTCGCAACTCAACGATTGAATTTTTGCTTCCCTACCGGTAAGATTTAACTTTGTGCAGATTGCAAAGTTTTGAAAGCTTTGTGCGTAATAGCAAAGACTTTATCATATTATAAGTGAACACTTACCCTTTTTTCCACAATGGTTACAAAGTATGCAATATGCGTGCCGTTTCAACGTCAAACTTACTTTGAACGCGTTCCTCTCTGAAACACAGGTAGTTAAAGTGTTGTCCGCCGGATCGTTCGTGTTGAGTTATGTGTCCACAGTTGTGTGTAAAGATTAATGATGTCACGGCTACGTGGTCATATACTACTAATGGTTCTATTCTTTGACAAAACATCTAACAGGATTAAAGTTTGTGTATAAGTTTTGGATTTCCCGAGTGCTATTAGTAGCAGATCTTAGTGTGCTGTCTATAACAACAGTGTTATTTAGCTGATAGAATCCCTGTCCCTCGACCACGCCTATAGTAGTGTATTTGAATCGCACAGTATCGCTTGAATAGTTGCCAACTGTGAAAACATAAGCTGTGAAAAACTTCTAAATGGGCTTTTGCGAACTTTTCACAGTGGATAGAGCTTCGACCTTCGAGATACATATAAATATATGATTACCCATATACGATAAGAAACTTCGCAATATTTTTGAAAACACCTTTGGAAGTGTAGAGTTACGTAACGTAACGAATACTAAATTAAATATGTAGTTGCAAAATGTATTACGATGTCCCTCCGTGTTATACACTTGGAAAGAGTTCATTACATTCAGAAGTACAGAGTTCACATCAATTTTTACCTACCACTATAACCATATCATTCGCCTATATCTCTTGACATCTCTTGGGCGTATACAGTATATGATAGCAGTTGTTGTGCGTAATTTGTTGACCTGACCTGTAACGACCTTACTAAGATACGCTTCGTTGGTCAATTTATTCATCTGTGATATATTCTTTTCATTTAGCAGACGATGTTGAGAATTGAACAGGTGAGTAAAATCTCAAAGTCTGTGGCATTACCACCCCTAACGCGCTGCAAGGTCTTCCGAGGTGAGTGTACAACAGCTTATTTTTGTCATAAAGAAACAAGTGAATGGACTGTGACCCAATGAACGATGAAATGTTTGATCCTATGCTTTCCGCGCAATTGAGTGCATTAGCACTCGAAAACACGAAAACAATCTTTCGTTCGTCGAGATTTGTTACACAGTATAATTCTCAAAGGTTCCTGTTCTAATGGTCATTCATTAAAACAGCTCTTATGTTTGAATTTTAGTGAACGAGCCTGACCAAGGAAAGTAGGACACTGGCACATTTCAGTACTTTGGTGTGACAATACAACGGGCGTATCCACTAAAGGGATCATAGTAAAATTTTGTGAATGTTAGACATAAACTATTCAATAAGTTAGAAGACATTCTCTCAATGGACGGATGAAACTTGTGGATTTACCAGGCGTTGCCTCAATCGACTGATTAACTGGCAACTGATCAATTTAAAAGGTGTTGCCTCTACTAAAAGCAACCTTTAGACTGTGTGGTGTGATCTGTAAAACAGTCAAAACTATGATTTTTGTAGCTGAGATTGCA
Organism: Ptychodera flava; assembly: GCA_001465055.1. Taxonomy (NCBI): domain Eukaryota; kingdom Metazoa; phylum Hemichordata; class Enteropneusta; family Ptychoderidae; genus Ptychodera; species Ptychodera flava. The sequence continues at coordinate 100,211 of LD364937.1, read as the reverse complement.
GTTGTTGATACCGTGTATTTAATCGTCAGCCTGTGCTTATACGTGCTTAAAAAGAAGAATACAAAATTGATTCATGACGCAAACTGATCCCTCATAAATTATGTAAGTTGTAAAATATAGAACAAATAGGTTAAATGACTATGAAGTAATTGTAAATGACAATTGTTTTAGCATTACACTCTCAGACCTACTTAATAGCCTGGTTGCCTGGTGATTTTTCAAAATCCGATACTTGAAAAATACTGGCACCTTCCCGTTATATTAATACAAATATTGTTGCGATACTAGCCTTCCCCTCGATTAAAATGGCGAGTTATATGAGGTGTACCAGCCCTAGCTCCCTCACAAAAGTCTTTCACAATGACATATACAATAAACACCACAGAGTTGGTCTGGCCTGCAATTGCCTTTAACATGTTTGTTCGTACGAAAACAATCTATGTATTTAAACTACTTGTCCCTGAGCAAAACACACTCCACTTATATAGGAAGCTCTAAAAAGTCTAGGGTCGGGGGGATAAAATTGAAGTAGGTCGGGTAATCGGAACGGCACATATATTTTGTTTTGGCCTTATGTTATAGGACAGAGTGCGTGTACAATAAATTCTGTAAGAAAAATTGTATTCCCATTTTACGTATGTAGGTTATACCTTGCAGAGAAATGTAATGTATAATTTTCGACTTTCTGCTGCAAATAATTCTGTATGAGAAATATCGGCCTTGGGAGAAGTACAATGTATGACTGAAACATTATTTACTTACAGCATTGATTACTTAAACTTTTCTCCGCAAAAGTATAACTGTTGTATAACGTAGCAAGTTGGTAGCTGACCAGGGAATGGAGTTATTCGATGCTATGTTTATCAAAGGCACAGAAAAAATTACCAAGTATGCATTTTACAGCCTTTTCATTTGTAAAGCGTGTCATTGTACATTTATATTGAAATCCAGCACTGTGACGTAAGAGTATAGCAGATTTTCCAAATTAAATTCTTTTTGTGAATCTTTAGAGATAGTTTTGAGAATTTTACAATATTGCAATAACGTTTCCTAGTATTTCTATGTGTAAATCAATTGCATCGACTAATTCTGTACAATCAAGTGTACTGTGCCTCAAGTAGGCAATAAGCATTCAATTATTTGCAAGTATTGCTTTCTAAAGCCATTCAAGTAGGCATCTCCTCTGGGTGATATGTTTTTCATTGAACATTGAACAACAAGTTGTTTGTATTACTGTGTTAAAAACCCTTGAGCTGTTTGTCCACACCACTTTATGCAATTAATGATATCTCGTTGAGAGGTTTTTGTACTTGGGTGGGGCAGGCTCCAAAGTTGAACAATAGGGCTTGGTATGAGATCACTGGTACATTTATCTTTATTACTGCCATACAAGCTGTCTTTAAAAGATAAGTTACCACTTGCGGCTTTGATCATACCATGATATGCTGTTGGTAGTATCATTAAAGAGACATGTTACCTTTGTGCTTGGGTTGGACAGGCATCAAATATTAACGTACGGAGGGCGCGTCGCACGTAATCAATAACATACACTCATCTTTTTGTAGTACAAACGGTCCGTACAGTACAGTGACAGTACATAAGTGGCGAAGGACACTTCGCCACTCATGTACATGGGAGGCTTTCTGAAATACCGTACTCGTACAAGTATACGCTGCTCGTATATAAGCCCTTCCACTACCCAATTGACATTACATTTCTTCTTTTCCAAAACACTGATTAGATAAGTACCTGTAACTGCATGTGTTTCCCACTTTCTCAAATACGATCACCGATTACCTCTACGCTTGCACGCCGATTTAACACTCGAATGTAAAGAATTGTGTGAACAGCTTAATTGGCTGCACTATAGGCCTACATTGTAGAACGGGCTCTTGGTAGTAACAGTATTTGACTGGTGTGCCATCGGTTTGTCATTTGCTGCAGTGAAACACTGTTGCTAACAACTGATCAATTGAAAATATACAAACACTTGGTATGTTTTTCTGTTTTCTAAAGGGAAGCATAAGAACATATCTAGGTAAAATCAGTCGTTCGAGAAATTTACTGATATAAACCTATTACAAGTGCGCATACATTTTGTTGATTCGACAATTTTACTGTGACACTTGCGGCTAGTCAATGTTCTGTAATAATCTCATAAACTTATAAAATAAAAAAGGGACCGACAGTTTGCGATCTAGATCTTCTGCTTGCTTAGCAGAAGCTTCCGTAATCGATGTCTGTAGCATCGGTCTTTTGTTCATACCACGGGTGAAAATGAGAAACAAATGAGAATGAATAAGCTTTATGCTCCGTCTTTTGTGTTCAGATAAAGTTCATTGCATATTTCTAGGAATCGTTTCTTCTGAGCAAACGTTTAAACACGTATTGTCTGCAAATCTTTGAACGTATTTTGAACTTTCGTCAAGTACTAGTTTCTTGCTTTATTGATCTGTGAAACGCAAGCCTTAATTCAAACGTTGTTGTATCATTACATCACCGTCAACTCTGCTTTTGTCTTTGTCTATCATTGAACCAATTAATCGAAAGTTTGCTTAAACTTCGAGTCTTTTGCAATGACTAAATTGTTGACCCGAGATTAAAATATCGGTTTGGTTAACCTCTAAACATGACAAGCAGTCGTAAGTTGGATGGAGAAAAAGAGTAAATTAATGCAAATTTATGCTAATCACCAGGTTTCTTGGCTTCCGTTTTCTCCCGTCTTCAATATTTCAACAAATTCTTGCTGAGTCAAATCTGGGGAAATTTCCACATTGTGTTCTTCACATACTACATAACAATATGACGATTTTGTTGGGAAATAAAATTCTTAATTTTTGAATAAGAGTTAGTTTAACTTTGCTTATCATGATTTTAATCACTTTCATCAACTTCTGCCATTAAAAAAAAGGGAATAGAAAATTCAAAACAAAATTGCCGTTTTCCTACATCTACTGTAGTTTCAAATGAGATAATAAATTTCATAACGTAGTAAAAAGTTTTCGACTTAAATTAAATTCTCATTCATACCAAAATCGATGTTTTCTACCCAGAATATGCACCATTTCCATCCTTCCAGTAAACTATTGTTACCGAATAAAACTTTATATTTCTTCTTTCAGAAAATTCATGGTATAGGGTTTCATTTCATATTTGATAAGAACTAAGCTTATCGCCTCGTAAAACGTATGTTAGTTAAGTGCAACTGCACTTACCAAATCTAAGAATATTTCGTTTTTTATACATATAGAGCCAATCTGAAAATAAAAGTCGCTTATCCATTGGCACGTCAAATTATACAGCATGAAGCACTTTCCTGTGACTCAGATTTTTAAATGACGTACCCAGTATGTGGTAATATTGGCATTTTGCAAACGGGAGTAGCTTTGGTGTAACACAAATGTTTCAAAATATTGAATTCCAGGGTCCCTTTGGAGGCAAACCTACATTCTACCAAGCACAGAGTGTCGTTTGTGTGTAAAGCTAATACATTTAAGCTTACAATACAAAAACTTGCCAAGCTTAGATTTCAACTTGCAAATTGGTAATATATGAAGTTGTTCACATGATAGCAAAATACACTGTAAATAACTTTCCTTAGGGAATTACCATAATACGATGTCCATGACACAACAAACAGAAAAGATGAATTTCGCTTACGTTTATTGAGAACCAGAATTCAACATTGATTCTACACACTTTATTGTGTTCAATGAATCAAGTTAAAGGTGCATTATGTCTACCAATACGCCAGTTTACAGTTTTACTATATTGTATGTTTATTTTGTCTGCATTTTACAACATATTGCAACACATCTAATGAGCAATCTCTTTCCTTAATATTCATAAAACTGATACATTACGCACGATGTTTAGCAAAAGAGAAACACACCACGACACTGTAATAAAATTTAGTCACATACTAACTTTTAATGCAATGGCAATCAAGGAAACTGCTTCTTTAAGCACAGGGGGCTCGTACTTCTTGTTAATTTGTGTCTGTGTTTGTTTGTGTGTATGTGTTTGTGTTTGTTTATTTGTTATTTTTAATAAAATAACAGCGAAAAGCTGTTTTGTTAATATTTGTCAATAAAGAGCAGTTTATTTATTTATTTATTTATTTGTTTGTTTGTTTGTTGATATGTATTTCCGATTGTTAGGGTTGGGTTTAGGCTAAAGTTAGGGTTAGGGTTAGGGTTAGACTTATTCACTCCCTCTGTCTGTCTGACCCTAACCCTAACCCTAACTTAAGCCTAACCCTAACCCTAACCATCGGAAATACATATCAACAAACAAAAACAAACAAAAAACAAACAAACAAGCAAACAAATAAATGAATAAACTGCTCTGGAATTCGATTGATTTTCCGGTTAAAATTAACAGCATTTTCTAAAACGACCCTGAAATGACTACATTGGGCATTAATTTTATCTATACTTCCCTTGCCCCGAGTCCTGAAATAAACATGTTATTTTTTCTTGCTCAAATTCCTCCCTGCCCCGCAAACTCAAGTGTGTTTGTTGTTATCTGCCTGGGCCTTACCAATAAAGGCCTGCCTTCAAGTTCTCAAAATAAGTTCAATTTCTTGATACCGGGTTGCTACAGTTAAGTATAAGTGTTCCTGACATTAAAGATTATAATTCTTCAAAACGTTAACAACTTTTACCCTAGAAATATCGGCCACAATTAATCGATATATTTATCGTATTCATGAAGCGTCATTAATTACGCCCGATGCACTGCTGTGGGAGTAAGGGCCTTAATATTGTATTCTTCCGTATCACGACTTTCTATCGGCTCGTTGTGAATCACGCCTCCATCGCCAGTATCACGTTGGCAAGGAAGCGGATTTCCTTCCTCTGGTTGAGATTCTCTAGATATCGAACGACGAGGAAATAATGGTCTTTTAATCTTCGCCAGTCTATTCTGTTCTCGATTTTCGTTGATAATGTCAAGTTGTTCGCTGCAAAGTGGATCAGAATTCTCTTGCCAGCGCCCTCATGTGTTGGTGACAAAAATCATTGACTGCGACGCCCATGTAGGAGAGAAGCAATTGACTGCAACGCAGACTTTGAACGCGGACACATATCTCGAAGAAAAACAATTGAATGCGACGCAGACATTGAACGCGGACACATATCTCGGAGAGAAACAATTGATTGCGAACATATATGTCGGAGAGCAACAATTAAATGCGAACACATATGTCGGAGAGAAAACAATGACTGTGACGCAGACATTGAATGCGAACACATATGTTGGAGAGAAACAATTGAATGCGACGCAAACATTGAATGCTGACACATAAGTCGAGAAAAAATTCTAAGTCGGGGGGAAATTACTACATACGAAGAACACGTAGTTTTGGGCCACCGTACTGTATCCGGAATCTAGTTATGTCATGTGACGACTGAATATCGAGTCTATGTCGAGGTATAGGAGAGAAAACAAGTTTGCCTAATTTTTGCGATACAACAAAGTCGAGACGGGTAGTTTTTCCCTGAATGTGTAAATCCGAAACAGGAATTAGGCCTATATCATGCATATATGTACAGGGTAACTTGGATTACCTGAGCAAATTGCCGGCAAAAGGGGGTGGGGCGAACCTAGCTTAGCTTGGACTTGGGTAATTTACATGAATTTACATATTGACGGTATGGAAGATTCCAGGGGTACCTGCCCAAAACTCTTGAAAAATGCAACACAAATTGAAGTAATGCCAATAATGTAATATGGATAATTCATACCAAAGACCAACAAAAACAAAAACGTGATAAAATATTGCTATGAAATATTTTTGAAATACCTAATCAACAAATTGGTTCTGTTCAAACTACAGCAGGCGTACCATATTCAAGCAACTTGTACAGATTGAAACATTTGCTTCTTAAATAGCGATATTTACTGTAAATCTTAAAAGTTACATAGAGCGTTAATATCATCCTGTGTCTTAAGAATCACGTGCTAACTAACCAACAGTGTAGGTTTGTTCGTGTGAATAAAGCCATAGTACGTACGATTTTACTCGACCTCAAAACCGTTGTAACCTAGTTAAAATTTACATGGGAATTTTATACTAAAATTATGTTGTACAACTGGTTGTACGTGTTGGAAAGAAAATGGATCGGAATTAAAGCCCATTGGCTGTATCTTTTTGCACTTTGTTTACCAAAACTACCATCCATTCTTAGGGAGATCTCTTGAATTCCTGTTATTAAGATATGGTCCTTGGAAATGGAACTATTTCAATCCTTTAAGATGGATGAGGCGTTTAACACGAGTATATATGCGACGGCCATATTTTAGTTTCAACTCGAAAATTATTTACTTGTTTAAATCTCAGTTGACTTACATCGCGATTGTTTGAACAACGTTCTGTGGTTACACTTCGGTGAGCTTTTTCGCCTAAATTGCATTTAATGTCAAACCATCTTATCGCAAAAAGTGCAAACAGATACAGCTAATGAGGCTTTAAGGTCAAAATATCTCGAAAAAATTCTTTGTACATTTGCTTGAAGTCCTCGTAACTTACGATATGTTTCTTCTAGTCATCAACCCAAAGTTTTCATTTACTTCAAGATTGTTTACACCGTCCATGGTTTACTTGTCGACACTATCCGTATTTGTGTGACTTGAAGGTTATAGTCGAGTTTTCTCTATTGACCTTGAATCAATAGTCAACAAAAACAATACCGGTAATATGGTTATATTAATTTTCACATTTCATGCATGTTTACCGGGTAATTTCTTTTTTAGTACAGTCAACATCTTTTATTGATGAGTCCATTGTACGTCTGATACATGGACAAAAATGGTCTCTGATGCCTTTCCATATCTTGAGTTGCAAGCAAATAAATAAAGGAATTTATTGAACATTGGAGTAATGCCAGGCACCCTGTATATCAACATACTTTATACAAAGTGCTAATATATGTCATGAAGTTTGAATAGCGGAAGGACAACGCCCATTATGTTTGCATCTTCACTTAAGCTTAAAATAAAGTCTACAACTGTAAATGGGAAAACACCTGCCACAACAAAGGTTACAGCAACATTTATGAAAACTCCTGTAATTTTTGGTTTTTTACATTAATTAAGACAGGCTTGCGAATTTGCCTCTTCTACCCATCTCTCTTGCAACTAAAACATACTGTATTTGCAGAAAAGAAAGAACTAGCAAACAGGACAGCTGTTCGTACAAAAGCACCCAGGGAAGAAGCAGAGCTATCAACGTTTTTCCAGCACTGAGGGATCTCTCCGATGGAGTTGAAAATGGCTAGAAGCTACGTTGTCGAGATGCTGAATGATCATTCTGGTTTCCAGGTGTATATGAGCTTCAGAGGGTGACAAAGTGCAATGTATTGTTCGATGTGATCGCCAGCATCGTTGACTCGGTCAACGTGATCCTTCGCACAGGGCTCGAATATTCACTGATCTCAAGTAACATATCCGAGATGGCTAAACTAATGAAGAGATCATTTGTTTTACTTTGGATTTCCTTGAGTATGCACATCACAATTGCAAACGACAGGTTGTTGAAAACCTCACTTACGGATATTACTAATAGAATGTATGCAAATGTGTAATATTTCTTCTTTTCATTAAATCGGTCGCTCATTGTAAATATGTTCTGAAACTTGTACACCTTATTTAAAGGTAGTACATGCCTCGAATGATAAAGACTTAAAAACAACAATGCTTCTTATTATCTCTGTAACATACTTGTTCACCAAAGCCATGTTAACACTGATCAGAAACGTCCAGCTTTACAACAGAACTTTTGTGAACCACGCTAATTGTCAAAAGAAGTTTTCAGTATCGAGTGGCAAAAGTTTTGAACTCGTTACCATGCACAGAAATGAAATCCATAAGAAACGAAATGAGGTGTAAATTTCTGTTAAAAGAAGTTGTTAAGAAAAATGTTCCATTATAATCTTTTTCCTTATGCTTTATGTAAGTCTCTGTCAGAAATTTTTGCATTTTTGAGGAAATACATATGTATACTTCTTTATTGTTTCCCTCCATGATTTTCTTTTCAATTTTCTTTGTGTTTATTTTGTACACTGTAAGTTTAGTGAGCCATTTCTATACCGTAAGTGTTGTGAGCCCCGAGGAATATTACTTATTTTCAGTAAATCGGTTGCTCATTAAAAGTGTAAATAAATAAATAAAATAAATAAAAGTAGCATTTCTCGATAAATGTGGTTGTTATGCTAGATTATTAGTTTTGCAAAACCTTCAATTTCAGGAATTGACGAGTTTAAGGGCATTGTGTAAATTAGCAGAAGCATTCAGATCAATTTACAGGCTGAAACATGAAGGGGAAATTTTATGAAAGTACAGTTCTGCCCGTTGCAATACAACTTATACGCGTGTCCTTCGGTACTTAAAGGTGATAGAAATGATAGTACAATAGTGTAGCGCAAACCCTTATTTATTTTATTTTCATGTAGATAGGTCCAGTCCGCACCATTGAAGAAACTGTGAGAAACTACAGGACGGTGTCGAACGAATACCTTCATTTCCTCTTCCTTTGGTCTGACCTTACCGTTAATAACAAGGTTAAAGTAGGCCATTATGGTGAAGATGTTTGGATTATATGAGGGCCTTCAGTCCATGCAGTCACAAATAAGGGACTGGTCAGTTTTCAAATAATGTCATTTAAAATGACTTGTTAAATATTTTGAGAAGCCAGTGACGTTTTGATATCAAATCACAGGTCAGAAGTTGAGGGTAGCGTAGTTAATCACGTGACAAAAACTGGTCAGGCAGCAACATCTTTAATTCACTTTGAAAAGGCACCTATACAATAAAAACAGTAAACTGCCATGCTTGGCACAGACCGAAATCTATGTACGGTTGACATCCAGAAAAGTGACAGAGTAAAATATTTTGAGAACAGGAGTTAGAGGAGTTCCCATTTCGTAGAAAGTTGTTCAGTTTATTTACTTGTATTATGATAAATTTGATTAAACATGGTATAGCGCCTGCCACTTGTACAAACACCACTGTATCTGTACATCTTTAGAAATCGATAATGAGTATTCAGTCCACCTGTTTACTCCAAGCAACAATAAATGATGGTGAAGGACGGCATACTGCTTCAGATGGACCAACTCACAATTTCTTCTTTTAGCAGAGAAACACGGAAAAGGAATTTACTCGACCTACAAAGCATGCCATAGTCCAGGGGAAATACGTTCGTAAATCAATATTTATGAATGATGATCAGATCTTAGGCTTTTTTTTCCCAATAAATGACTTTTGGTCGCTTCTATATCCCTACGCTAAATCGCAAATACTTCACTCTTCTGATGTAACCGTAAAAGTGATAGTAGCTTTTCTTGACTCTGAAAACTTTATATCGTTCATAACTCTAGGATCTCGTTTGCAAATATACCCTATCAATTTCGAGCTTCGACAACACTGCTCGTAATATAGTTTCTCAGGTATGTTAATGCATGGGCATAGGCATACACACATGTAAAATCAGTTTGAACATACTTTTTAATCAGACCTGGTCAGAAAATTCTGAAAATTGCCAAAAATATGTTTTGCATTTGATTAAGTTGAAATTTATCATAATATATTACCTAAGTCAGATCACGTGACCATAATCTATTATTTTCCCGCCAAAATTGTATATTGCAAATAACTGAATATTCCAACCGTTAAACATCAAAATATTTAAAATATTATGACCAATTAATGTAAAATGGGATAGGAACTTGTGTTGGAACTAGTGGCAGATGCAAAATTATTGAATTTTGAATAACATTTCTTCACAAAAAAACAACAAATACAATATTTTTGACGTTTTACATGAATATTTTGAATATCAGAAAGAAGTATAGATAGAGTTTCATGAGTGCCATGTATTTTTGAAAGAATATGATAGATGTTGTTTCCAAAAGTGCAGAGCAAATCAAGAAAATTTAACGGGTTACGGTTGGAATATTAAAATTAATAAAGACATAAATTTTGGCGGGAAAATATCAGATTTGGTCACGTGACTCAACTCGTCAAGATTTAGGCAGACATTAATTTTAAAGAATTTAATAATTCCAATAATTAGGCCAAATATCAATCAAATCGCGTGGTTTTTAAAGATAACTGATCATTTTCTTACTTTTGGGCTTGATGGGTACAAACACCCATGCATTAACTTACTTGAGTTGTCAGACTTTGTTTTCAGTGTCGTCCTATGACTATGTTGCTCTAGAAAAGTAAATCGACAAATGACAATTCTGAAACTATAAGCATAATTATTATCATTTTACATCAAAAGTGCGATTGGTCCCATACAAATCCAAATGTCAGTTGGACAGTATTTATTGTATACAAAGGCGAAAAGTTATTGCTACTACCTCTGTGTTCTTTCCCTCCCATTCAAATGGTTGATCCTTTAACAGATTTTAAATCATGCAATATTTTACATCTTGATAAAACAATAAGAAATTGAATTGTATACTTGCGCATGGTAAATATCTGAATATACCTGTGTAAAAAGTATTAAGGTGGAACGCTGAACTCAAATCTGTTAATATCCATACAAAATATTCAAAAAGAATATTATCAAAAAATTTCAATATCGGCGATTAATATGCTGCAACAAATATAGGCATGATGTAAAAGTATCATAGGATCCAAGTTTTGAATATTTCTTTTCAAATGAAGTCAATGTAATCGTCAGGAAAATTTTAAATGTATGATTGAACAAGTGCTATTTACATGACATCAAATTCAAACAGCTACATTCAAAACCCAGACAAACGTTCTTACCAGTACTTCTTTGCGTAAATTCTCTCTTACATTCGTAGCCGAAACGGTTCATGCCATGGCAACATGAATTCTGATTGCAAGTCGAAGCAAAACAACCACTTGAACGAATCTTAAGGACAACATGTAAAACTTGTGAAGAATAATAGTAACATGGTACTGTATGAAATGAAACCGATTAATAGTATTTCGCCTTAAATCACTTGTAGTTGAAAATTTGTAATAAACAGGAACTTTTTGAAGAAAGACAGGCAAAGTAGATTATTCGATTGACATATTATTTCACGATGGCAGAATAATTCTATCCCGATGGCAGAATTGTCTTGAATTTTATTCATTTACATTTCGTGATAAAGTTTTCAGTGGAAAATGTTGTGCGCACAGAGTCAGGCCTGCGGATCATCTTCGTGATTACGTGATTACGTCCGCTTCAGTGACGTTGGCATTGCAGTCAGGATGGCGTTTCTCCAATACATGAACAGCGTCAAGCCGTCCCATTTCTCGTAACTTTGCACACCAGTGCTTCACAGGGATCTTTCTTGCACAAAACATCTGCAGTAGTGATGAGGTTGGGCTTTTTTGTGTTTCCAAGTACGTTATGGTTGACGATGTAAGATTGAACTTTCCAGCCAGCATTTTCCAATCATGAAATGTCGGATGAGGTGGGTCAAGTAACTTTATCAGCTCTACTTGGGTTTCTCCGTTAACTTCAAACTCACTGCTGATTGGCATCGCTTCGCAAACCCTTTGAGTCAACTCATGATCATCTGTGTGAAGTTTACTTTTCAATAGTTGCTGATTCTTCCCACATCCGTCCTGCTATAAAAATAATACAGATTTTAAATAGCTGACAAAGTCTCAATTATTGTATGATCCGTGTAAAAAGGATGAGAATACCTGCTCATCTACCTGGAGTTTGCACAGTTAATACTGTCTTGTCATTATTTAAACCTTCGATTAAAAAGAACACTATTTAAGCAAGGATGTTCCCCCTCCCCGACCATGGATGAGGGCAAACGTTGCACGGCATATTTGAGAGGTTAATTGCACCCTTAGAACTTTGTCTGTGTGAACGGGTTAAGGAATGCAAGTATTCAACGTCAAGTCTATACAAAGCGAGCGTAAAATTTTGCTTTCGGAAAAGAAGTAGGTGAAAAGTGGCCGTTTCAAGTTCAAAACGACCAGTCTGACAGACGACAAGAGAACGCGAGACAACCATGATAAGGGCGCACTCACAGTGATGACGTATCCTTCGCGTTTCAAATAATTTGTGGCTAACCCGAGTACTTTGTGGAGTGTAAAGTTTACTTGGTCCATTGTGGGCCGGAAGGAGGTACATTGTTGCTGTGATATTATAAATTTGACACTGCCAGAGAATTTGTCCATGTAGAAACATCTTGGGCCACAATGCTTGATAATCTGATACATCATCGGTAATAATCTGAGGGTATAACTTAACAAATTTCATCAATATTGACATTGCTATAATATAATTTAGAATGAAACTTTAACGGTATAGGTCCTTTAGTCAAGGGCAAATGTCCATGTAGAGCATTGTTTTTCTATATGTCCATTCAAATTTTGACCGTCATGACACCGCGAAAACTAAACAAACGACATAATGTTTAAGATCAAATTTGTGATGTGTTTCCGCATCCGACACCTCATACAAAATAAACGATGCTTCCATGACAGATATGTTTTGCCTAACGTCAATGATGAAGTCAATAATAATAAGCCAATCTCATTTTAATGTCTGACTTACCTTTCTTAACATTATAGATACGTTTATTTCAGCTTCTTTTTCCTTTTCAAAAGGACCCTGGCAGACATTGATCAGGCAACGACATTTTGATAACGTTTCATGGTTTGGCTCAAGTAGAAAGGAACTACTTTGAATTGCATCATCAGACCACAATGAATAAAAACTAATGACCTGAAATGTGACACAGATTAAAGAATTGTGATCACCAATTTGCTTTCTTTAATCTAATTTACCCATCTCTTTCCCATTTTAGGCACGCAAAATAACCTCCACCTTCATGAAAAATGTACTGTTTGAGTTAAACCAACTATCTTGATTTGCAACTGTAACCAACACGATTAGAACTAATTTGGCATATTTGGATCTTCACATTTTTTAAATTTCTCAAAAGTCTGAAGTGCCCTATAGCTGAATATTGCAATTACAAATTACTCATAAAAACAAGTGTATAACTTGAAAAGAAAAGCAGATGAGCTTATATTTGCAGATTAAACCGACATTACTTCATCATCCAATTATCCTAAATTAGTTCCAATCGTGTTAACCGGAAAAAAGCCGACGACATCTTGAAAAAAGTGACGTTATTTCATCTAAAATCTTTAAAGTTACAATCAGTTACAAAACAGAGTTTCAAATACTAAACTTAACTTTGGTTACTGACCTTGTCTGTTGACCCTACACAATCCCACCCTTTGATGATCCTGTTGACAACTATGTTAACATCTTTTTTGATGTCATGCAGCCCGATTAGTTTTCTTGCATCAGATTGCTGACCGCCGAGTTTACGCTCTTCTTGGTCAATAAACTGTAAAAAAATAAAAATGTGAGATATGGAAGGCAAATCAGAAGTATGAAACAAAACAAAAGTATGAATTCGGTCTATCGGATTCGAACTCTCAATGGACGACACCTAGTCAAGTAGCGAAGACATCAGAGTCGAAATCGCTCGGCTAACTCCCCATCCTAATATATGAATATACTTAGGGGCCGTCGATAATAAAAGCGGCCGCACAAGAAACGTAATTCCTTCGTTTTACTTGAAACCTCCTCCCTCCCCTCATAACGAAAGTTCTTATGCGAAATCAATTTCGTATCATGATGCCGTTTCTGACAAACCCACACGCACCTCTCCGATCCGCACGCCCATGAAAAAATACCGGAAGTGCACATTAATTAATAAACCTCCATTTTACGCGTTTCACTTTTAAGACACAGAACATTTTAATGTATTTCGCACGTAGGAAAATGTTTCGCATACATGTTTCACATTGAAAAAGCATACAAGTTTTTATTTCACATTCATGTCTTTTCGTTGTCATAATGTGGTCATTCTGTTCTCGATGAACGCGAAGGTAGTTTTGCGTTCTCGCTGCAAAGTCGCACTTCGAAAAAATAGACGAAAATCCTTATGCGATTTTGACGCACACCAAACGAGATGAGCTTTTACCTCTCCCCCCACAACGAAAGAATTACGTTTGTCGTGTGTCTGCTTTTATTATCAAGAGCCCCTTATTTGTATGTTCAGAGATAATAATTTAGTATACAGTGAATGGAGCAGGTAATTTGAATGGCAAAACGTCAGGCATTTAAATGAAAATTTAGAAAGAAATGAACAACTTTAATCAAGGTGAAATCTAGTAGTAATTAAGGTATGAGCATGAGAAAATCTTCAACTGCATGTAATTGTTAGCCTCATTTTATCGTTATGGTTTTCAAGTGTGAGATTTTAGAAATTTACTCACGGCTTCATTGTCAGGGTTATTGTCACCGACATAGACTCGAATTTTCACGTCTTCTCCCACTATGGGAACGTTGTGGTAGGCAAATACACTCAAAACCATATACTGATGCGGATCTTTCAGCAAATCGCAGGCACATGAAAATTTCGTGAAATGTCGTGTGAAAATCACACATCGTTCATTCAAAACATTGGCGTAGATATCATAATTGGGATCCATTTCCTTTTTTGGATCAATGATCGGTGCTTCTTCCCAGCGGTTCCGCTCTCCGATGCCGGATTCACTCTTCAAAACTGTCAGATGACTCATTTTGCGCCCGTTACTTCTGATACAATGAGGAAACGATACGATAACAGGGATGTCAAATGTGCTTTCCGGGGGCCCACATACAATTGTTGGACTCACTTTCCTTCCGTATTTCGTCCAGGGAATTCTGTCCCGTTCTTCCCAACTTACACCGATGTACATTTCTAAAGTCTGGCCTTGTTTAACTGCACCACGGGGTATGACTATTGTGACACCTGTGTTTGGCACTTCCGTCGATGACCCTTGATAGTCAACAGAAAAGACAGAAAATATTCCCTGGGTCGGTAGGCCAATGCTCACTTCGTCAATGCCGGCACGCTTGTTATCGACCAAAGAACCTATAATAAATATAAAAATTAGCAGTCCCAAAATCGACTTCACTCGTACGTGTTGCCGGTGTAACAGTAGTATAGTTATGAACATAATTGTGAAGACTGCTATTTTGAAATAAGATAATCAGAAAAATCAGTAAGGGGTTCAACATTGTTGATGTAATGCGACAGAGTCGATGAACATTTTGGTTAGGTTCTAATTGAATTTCTTCGTCTGTTGCCGTGGCGCCTGTTTCGCTTTCTGTTGAACAAAATATGTTAAATACATTTACCACACAATGCAAGCATCTTTTTAGTATTTGGCAACGTTAACTTCACGTGACTTTCTGTTTTTTCCAAACCTGTAGTATCATTATGTCGATCTCAGTTTAAGTTTCACGAAGGCATTGGTACATCTATTAGATGTAGCTCAACAAATTATATCGCCTGATCAATATACATATTGACGAATGTCACATCATGTGTTGAACTCCTCAAGAAGCAAATCATTGCGGAGAGTATCAGGGTATATAAGACGAAAACTTTTACATACTGGGACAATAGGGTATACAGGTTGATGTTACACCGCTATCTTCAGCCACAATTTGCTTCGTCTCTGTTAAAGAGTCTCCGCCCTGCTCCGTGCCAATAGTTTTACATCCTTGGGATTAAGAGTATAAAATATTAACATATCTTTATACGGGCTATATTTTGCAGGCATAGCATCACGGAAGGTACTACTGATAGTAATATCGCCTATATAAGTATTATCTGTTCATCGTTCATTCTAGAACGAATAACTACTATACTCTTGCTCTAGGAGAACACTGAAAACACCTATAAAAAGGCAACAAGACTATAACTTCATTTCCAACAGGGATCACACAGCACACTTCGGTTCTTCAGATGAAGTGTTCAAGGAAGGAAAACGAGAGATAGGGTGTCTGAAAAAAATTAGATAGATTAAAAGGATATACAAATTACCCGAATCGGATGATTTTGACCTCGATTGCTCTTTCAATCTACGCAGTAGCTCTACATTCGGTGGCCTCGACAGCTTTCTTCGGATGTCCGCTGAAGAAAGGAAAAAAAAGCAGAGTGAAGTTTTGCTGATATACAAACTTACGGATACATGTAGCTGTTTGATGTTTTAATTTAACGGAAAGGGGGATCGTGAAATGATGAAAATGTGTCGAAACGAAGCCTCTTCGTTCATTATTTTGAGCGGTACAATACATGTATGTACGAAAATTGGAGATAAGTTTTCCTCATTAAAGTCAATTTTAACAAAAATCTGCAGCTGCTGTTCTCAGATTTCGAAACCGCCCATCTGCCAGGGAAAACAAACACACCTAACAAGACTATTGATATTCCACGACAACCCACTTTGCAACTGCTTAACTGGGACCTCAAGAGGACTACATGTACTTACGATATTAAACGTAAAATGACTTTGATACGATCGCTCGGTAGCAGAGAAAGCATTTATAATTTTGAACTGAGTTCGACGTGTTTCTCATATGCAACAAATGTAATTTTACGGCGCTGTACCTAATTAACAGAAGTTATGAGAGCAATCGTTATTTCGAATCGGCCGCTTGTCTGCGATAAGAAGAGTTTCAATATGTTGATACAATTTTGCTCAAGGTAGAACGCGCCTCGGGGACAGATAGTCGGACTTTCAAATTTTTACAATTCTTATCTGATCTACCACTCATTTTAAAGCTCTTGGAGAGAGAAAAACTTTTACCGTTTTAGTTTTTCGAAAATCAAAAACTTTTTTTTTTCTCTCATAGAGTTAAAACAGGTATGGTGGCCATTTTGAATTTTAAATATCGCAAAATGTTTGGTACATGTAATTTGTTTCGCTTCCTCCAAACTTTGCACGGTGACCCCCAATTTTTATTGTTGATTTGGTAAGAGAATGGTTAAAAGTCTGATTCAAGAAATTTTGAGCAAAAGTTTATTAGTCATTCACTTTCGAGGCGCTTACAACCTTAAACCAATCAAATATTATCGCTTTGCTGTCTTGAACAGGAACAAAGGAAATTTCACGATCACTTGACATCGTAAATTTAGGAAGAGAAAACGATAAATCTATAATATAGCTGTATCAGGGGTAATGATATTTCACAGACAGGTTGATAAAATCATGAAAGACGGTTGGACGTTGCATTTCTTGCGCAAAATCAGGAAAGATCACTTTGTAGGTTAATTGTCGCATGCTTGCGCTTGTAACCTTCATGAATTAAACCTTCATACAATGGTCATGATGTAATATTGTCCATAAATATCACAAACATAAACCACAAATGTAACAAAAGCAACGAACATTTTATTACAACCCTTTTCAGTAATAGAGCGCGAAGCCACTGCAGTGAACTGCAATAAAACTGCTCACACTAATTAGTTTCAGCTGTAGCCAGCTGGCAAAGTCGACAACATTGTATGTCCCATGCAGACAGTTTGTCTGGACCAGTGCATGGTAATGTTACATTGTATCTCAATCTTGAACACAGGGTGCCAATCGTAAACTCTCATTTACAACTCGAGCCTCAGACAGAGCTAGTTTTGCCTTTGTACAAGCAGACTTTTTGGTCTTTATCAAGTAGCCTTGTTCAACACCAAAGTGGCCATGGCTACAGCTGAAACTAATCAGTGTAAGCAGTTTTATTGCAGTTCACTGCAGTGGCTTCGCGCTCTATAACTGCAAATGGTTGTAAATAGCGTAGTAACCACAAATGTAATGATAAAAACAAATATAAATGTACTATCAGCCATAATTGTAAGAAATCTATAGCTATATAAGGGAGCCGTCATTATTTACGGCCTGGGGGGGGTCGGAGGAATTGCTTTCGAAACTCCAAAATTTCGAGTAAACCCCCCTGCCAACCATGACGTGTTTGAGTAACCCCCCTCTCTGCTACAGACAATTTGAGTGACCCCCCTCCCCCCAAAAAAAAATTGGGAAAGTTAAATATCTATACAGTAAAATGGATTGCTGCTACAACAGGCCCTGTACAGACCCTGATTAAACCCTGTGGTATAGGTCTTTGTCGGAAGGAGGTTTCAATTGCTGTGGCAGGGACTGATGTACAGGTCTTTATCCAGTGCTCTGGTGACATGCAGTTATTCTGTAGGATTTTTTTTCAAGAGGGGGAAGATGTGGTGTGAAAGCACCACAAGAGACCGCATAAGCGGTCGCGGGGGAGTCAGGAGGGGGGTGTCCCCCCTCCTGCCATCGGAGCTTTTAAAAAATAGAGATTAAAATGGTGTTATTTGGTGGCACTTGGGGAGTATTTTTTTCGTATAAAAAACTCAAAGGAAAATAAATCTGAGACAGTATTCCAAAACTTATA
>LD364937.1:54815-79799 GCA_001465055.1 Ptychodera flava | reverse complement strand
AAAAGAAAACATACCTCCTGGCACTTTCATTTTCTGTCATTTCCATTTTCGGCGCGCCCTTCGGGCGCAAGTTTAAGGGTATAATAAGTAATGTATTGATGATCCAATTAAGCAGCCACATTGATTTCAGTTGTCATGATTTCTACTTATCCAACTCCTCTATTGTACATATAACCTGTCCCCTATAATGACGCTTTAAATAACAATTTGGGAGATCACTTATTTGATATCATTCTCCCATTGACAATACATTGGGTATAGGTCGGTGTCAAATGTTCATGAAGCTGTATGTACATTTTTCACTTTTTGAGGACATTGTACAGAATACAAACTATTCAGAATAGTGCAAAATGTCATAAATAACAACTGGAAGCTTCAGGTCGAACAACTTTTGAATAACAATTTAGGATCAGATAACCTATGAGTTATTTGAAGTTTCCTCTTTGCCTACAATGTATAGTGAATCAACATTTCGGTGAAATTCCAAAATAAAATTTCTTGCACTACCATGAGACGTGAAAGCACTCTAGTCTGATCATGAACATTAATACTAATAATTAGGTGTACATAAATGCACAGATTTACTAGTTTTGTATTGGTAAAAAAATATTCATAGTTTCATCATAGGTTGCCATGTGTAATGAATGGACACAGTGAAATTCCAAAAACAAATTTCTTGCACAACCATAGACTTGAAACAACTGTAGTCTAGTCATGAACATTAATACTAATAATTAGGTGTACATAAATGCACAGATTTACTTAGTTTCGTATTTAAAAAAAATATTCATAGTTCCACCATAGGCTGCAATGCATAGTGAATGAACATTTCAGTGAAATTCCAAAAACAAATTTCTTGCACAACCATCGACTTCAAACCACTGTAGTCTAGTCATGAACATTAATACTAATAATTAGGTGTACATAAATGCACAGATTTACCTAGTTTTGTATTGGGAAAAAAATATTCAAAGTTTCATCATAGGCCTGCCATGCATAGCGAATTGAAATTTCAGTGAAATTCCAAAAACACATTTCTTGCACAACCATTGACTTGAAACCACTGTAGTCTAGTCATGAACAT
Source organism: Ptychodera flava (assembly GCA_001465055.1). NCBI lineage: Eukaryota > Metazoa > Hemichordata > Enteropneusta > Ptychoderidae > Ptychodera > Ptychodera flava. The sequence goes on along the minus strand of LD364937.1, from coordinate 78,715 downwards.
TAATACTAATAATTAGGTGTACATAAATGCACAGATTTACCTAGTTTTGTATCGGGAAAAAAATATTCATAGTTTCATCATAGGCTACCATGCATAGCGAATCGACATTATCCATGAAATCTAAAAATTACATTTTTTGTAAATGCATGCACTTTTTATCTGCCACTTCAAGCAAAGTACATTTACATGAATTATCACACACATATGATTTGATATTTTTTGGACAAAGCGTTATATCGGCCGCATTTTGCCTTCCTTTTTGGAGGGGACTTCAAAAGTATAGCAAGTCAGAAGGAGGTCTTGAACGCATTGCGGGTTTGTTTGGGGGGTATAGAGTAACAGGGGAGGGTCACTTATTTTCATGCACGGATAAGGGGGAGGGTCACTAATTTTTGTGCATAAACTTTTGAAGGGTCATTATTTTTGACGCAGCGGTGTTTCGAAAAACTCCGGCCCATCCCCCCCCTGTAATTTATGTCCAATCCCTAATTTATTGGTTTTCGACTGACCATTATTCACTTCGAGAAGTACTGACTCTTTTGATGTATGTTTTTTGTGAAAAAGTGAAATCTTTCATTGTACTTTCTCGTCTTGACGTAGAGGTGTAATTAGGTCAAAGGTCAAACAGCATCCAATAACACCCAAAGTTATTGTAGTCCTCGTCAAAGTTGTCGGACTCCACGTCCTCAGATACTTGGCTGGTATAACATTTCTTATATATTTGATTACATTTACGGATGTTACAACTTGGTAACTCCATTTATATGGAATTTTCAGGCAAATAAAATTGTATTTTTCATCCAAGTTCACTTAAGCATCTACCCAAGCGCAGTCATGTCGGCATGGGGGAATTTCATCAAGGGGCCCATCAATAAACTGTATGGTTACCGTAATACAAAGGCAAAACAATCTTTATAATAATGCGTTACTTATTGCAAGCTTATGAAAGTGTTTAAACTGCACTGAAGACTCGGCAACTCCATTAGCAAACAAGACAATAGCGAAATAACTTAGAAGTTTTTCCAAATTGTGTAATTAAGTGTCCATTTCTGCGTAATATTGCAAACTGACTATGTTGCTCACCTTCTCTGTCACCACGATGTTTCAAATATTGTATCATCTCTGATATCTTTTGTAGCTCATTTTTTCCTATGGAAAGACTACTAGGTGAAATCTTCAAACTGATATCTTCGATGACAACATGACGAACTTTACTTTTTTTTGTTTTGTGTTTTTTTACCTGCATACTGTGGATTAAAAAGATGTATCAAGTACGTTAGTCACATGGCCATGATAATTCACACGATTAGGACGTTGTCACATTTCTTACAAAAAGCAAATCAAGTATGTAAAAGAATGACATGTTTTGATCCAGTTTCGTCCATGAAGGTGTTTTGCCCAAGTATTCAAAGTTTTCTCGTTTGGCCAAAAAATTGTTTGAATTTATTTCTTTCAAAGTGAAAGCCGCAAAATGTATCTCCTACATCAGTTTGACCATTTAAACATTTAACGCGGTTTAAAGGATTGTGTATTCAGTTGTAAAATATATATCTCGTGCTATAGGTACTCGGCAGTACTCACCCTTTCCATTTACAATAAACAGAAATTATGACCTGCTGTTGTTCTGTACGGACTATATAACAGCCATCCTTTTTTTCCTCTTGCAGAATATCTTCTGCCTCTTTCAGGGACAATTCCCCAATATACCAACTGAAAATGATTATATAGAACGTTATAGGAAGATCAACATTCTTGCCTACAGCACATTCAGAAGAGAAATTGATTTGGTACCGTTTCTTAAACAAACAGATCGTAGAAGCATGATTGATATCCAATAAATACAAGTCGAGTTGGAAAATCCATCAGCCTACATTCAACCTCTTCGGGAAACTTGGGATGTCAAAAGAAGTATTTTATTCGGCAAATTTAAGTGTCATCCAAGATTTGCACTTGTAAACATCAAGGTGACATTGCTTAGAATGGGTCTATATTTCCTAGGTACTTGCTTCCGTACAAGACGTAATAAAACTATTTCTGCAGAACGAGTGCAAAATAGGCATTTACTCCAAATAATTCTCCGATGTTCTAATGTATATTAAAAATTAGGTCAACAATTGCCTTATTCAATTATGTTATAATTTTCTAAGAAAAACACATCAAAGATCTTTTCGCAAAAGATCACAGGGATTTATAGTAATGTCAGTCAAAGAAATCGGAGAATCAAGAATTCCACGCATATGATTATATGTATCATTACTATATCAACTATACATACGGGTAGTTGGAATGGTCTTCTCCACACCACCTGCCCTTCTTTTTGTTGTGTCTTGATCTACGACGTATAACAGGGACAGAGAATGCTCAATGCAAATATAAAAATGCCCCACAATGTCATTTAAGAAATTATCTTTTTTCTAGTTCTGACAATTCTGTGAGGGAAAACCACATATATTCTAAGAGGACAGGGCAGAGACAACCGAGGCGATGGACACGATCGACTCCTTGAATACAAAATATTAAATTCGTATTATATATTACACCTCGCGTATTATTCAGTAGTTGTGATTAATGAGCCTCACTCACGCGATATAGAACAAAATGATAAAACCTGGTTAGGGCGAGATCGCCCTGTAGTGTGTGCTGATACAGCTCGCTGGCTATGTCGCTTGCGCTAAGGGACTGGCCAGTTTCTTCAGTAAGAAGTTGGGGCTGTGGATAAGGATGTTTTTTGAGAACATCAAACTTTTATTTAGTGAAATTGTTGACATGTCAGTTGTTGTAAAGGAATTTCAAGAGGGTTAAAGTGCGAATACAATATTTTGAATGAGCTATGAATGTACTTCACACTTTCCGTGCAGAACAAGATGCCCATAACTGTTGCACATGAATCAAAGAGAGAACAGCAGTAAATCAAAAACTTCGGCCGGTAATTAGACTGATACCAGCCATCGTGTTAAGTGTTAATAAGCTCATATTTTGCTCACTGAAAATCAGTTTTCATCACCGGTAGGTAAAACTTAACATTCAAGGGACAGTAGCTGTAACTTCGGACAATTTTTTCACGATTTTGTGCCCAAACTTCAGTTTCTCAACGTAGCATACACAATTGTAGCTTATTGGCTTATTGTATTCGCTAATACATGAATGGTCTAGACTGAAAATTCCCTTTTTGCGTACACATACAACCATTTGCAGTTATAGAGCGCGAAGCCACTGCAGTGAACTGCAATAAAACTGCTTACACTGATTAGTTTCAGCTGTAGCCGTGGCCACTTTGGTGTTGAGAAGGCTACTTGATAAAGACCAAAAAGTCTGCTTGTACAAAGGCAAAACTAGCTCTGTCTGAGGCTCGAGTTGTAAATGAGAGTTTACGATTGGCACCCTGTGTTCAAGATTGAGATACAATGTAACATTACCATGCACTGTTCCAGACAAACTGTCTGCATGGGACATACAATGTTGTCGACTTTGCCAGCTGGCTACAGCTGAAACTAATTAGTGTGAGCAGTTTTATTGCAGTTCACTGCAGTGGCTTCGCGCTCTATTACTGAAAAGGGTAGTATTTCGTCAAGCTTAACACTATTGCTATGTGCCTTTAACCTTTCACAATCATGATAGACCTCTGCAGAGGAAAGGGGAAAAGGTCCAGAGAGTAAGAAACTCACTCACTGGTTGATATTACACAGCAAAATAACCAACATTTAAGTTGTATTGTCATGAATTACAGCTATTCTCCCTTAAAGAGTATTTCAGACCAGTTTAACTGTCTTACCATGATAATTTAGGTAAAAAAAAAGTTTCTTTTCAGTGATGATGCATTGTTTAAAGCAATTAAAGTAATTCAAAGATTGCCTTTATACTAGCTTCCAGAGCATTGAATATCAAATTTTCTATCTTGGTTTTCCATATTACCTTTTTAATGACATGTTCAGAAACTTTGTAAAACAAATACTACTGGTAATGATATCCGTGTTATTAGCAAAGTAGAATTACGCCATTACCAAAACAACGGACTTGAGCAAAGAAAATAGGCCTTTATGCTTGGTTCCAATTACATCTCCTGAGATGTCCTTGAGATTTAGTTTTACAAATTGTATCCAAATCTGATGTGCACAGTGTCTGAGGGGACCTTTACTTTTATCGTTGAAGACGTAAAAACATAGCCATGACTAAAATCCTCTTTGGTTTACCATAATTTTACTTGTGAACAGGTCATCGTTGATGACACAGTCCCAACTAAGGTACTTTAGAAATCGTAAAAGAGGATAGAGTCCTGTTCTTTAATTGGGTCTGTGATTAAAAATACTGCGATAAAAATGAGGCTTAATGGCCGAGAATGTTTTTCATGGTGGTTAAAAACGTTAACATAGAACCAATCTGGGCTGCCATACCTAATTACAAAAGGTCATTAAATAAGTCAATCAGTAATTAATCAACAGGATGTTGCCCAACATTTTTGCATCCCATTATAAAACTGACAGACTGTCACATGTACCACATTTTATAAAATTTGATTCAGTGCTTCCGGGCATTCACCCTATAAACAAAAATTACTTATGTATGCAAATTAGCAGCAATGTGAGCTCAACATCTGTACCAAGTTTCATGAAATTTGGTAGACTATGCGAATTAACAATTTATTGACACGATACTTCTTAATGTCTTCAAACAGTATTACAGTACTGACAGATAAAATCTGTACCATGTTTCATCAAATTTAATGCGTTTAAAAATTGCGATTTGCATTTTCATGACGGTCTTTACATACTCGGCTACTGCCGCCTCAGCTGTATCATTATGCAAACTTGTTGACATAGATTTTTCTTCATTAACTATTTATCAAACGACATACAACACATATGTCATTTGCATTACCAGTACCCTCCTTTGCAATAAAAATCGGTTCCAGAGACAATATTCAACTATAACACATAATATAAACTGATACTTGACAGACGTTGACAATATGTTATCTGATGTTTAGCGGTATTGCATTCGTAACCGAAATGCAACTACACATCCATGCATACTCAGGTTTCTGCTTGTACATTTCCGCAAACCTATTCATAGCATATATCCTATACAGTAGATTAATTATTAAACAATCTATATAAGCTGGGCCATAGTTATCCACCGTAGGCGGCAGCTCCAGAGACCGATGAAGACACGCTCTGCTGCCTTTGGGTACATGGTTGCAAATGGTTTTTTGGGGTTTTTTTACGGCCGTTCTAGAAGCAATTTTCCCTGCCCACTGGACAGACAAGTTTTTTCTTATAAATGGCCAGCAACATTTTTTTCAAAAATCTTCCAGCTCTTCCCATAAATCAAATGGGCCACATCTTAGAATTTTTACCATGTGTATTTTTGATCACAAAGAGGCCATCACCTCTGCCAGGTCCTCAACCAGGCTGCTGTTAAGCGACTAGCAGTAACCAATATGGCGGCCCGTGTGAAACAGCCTCCCTTCTAAATATTTATTCTTCAATTAAAGAATGTGCTCATGAAACCAGAGGGAAAAACACAAAACTTACTCAACAAGAAAATAAAGAAAACCATACTTTATGTTGATTTCTATTACAAAATTAATTTTATCGTTTCTGCATACCTTTTGACTGTTAGCCATGCCTGTTGAAACCATCACACCATTGTAATTTATCATAATTATAATAGCATGCCATTTGGTCGTGAAACTTAAAACGTAAACACATGAGACTCCGTAGTTCAAAGTTGATAAGCAATGCGTCGCTTTTATAGCAGCAGAATTGCCTTTGTGAGCTCGAGCTGTTTTCAAAGATATGTTTATCAATGGGTTGTCCATCCTCAATGTGATAAAACGTAAAAGTTTTATTTTCAAACCTTTGTTAAGTTTAGTAAACGAAAATAATAGAGAAATGGCTGGTTTATAAAAAAAACTTTAGACATTAATACTTCGATGTAATGCCACCAACATGACATGACATATATTATCACGATAGCCAAAACGGTTACTCTGGTGATGTCGACGTATTCATGAGATCTTGTAAGATTAAGACAGTTAGGGGACAGATTACATAACTGTGTGAACATGTGATCAAGTAAAGAGAAAATAATACTTGTCATTCTATAATGAATATATCATTTTCAAAACGGTAAATAAATCACGTCCATTTTCTCCGTTATCTTCCTCCTGTCCCTGTAACAATGTACGTGAAAGCTGAATCTACAACTTTTAATCACACCAGAAACAATGTCAATACTACATTTCATTTCAGTTATCCCAAATCACATTTGTTTAATTCGTCATCAAAAACAGAGTTACATACGGCGCAGACACACAACAAACACCTATCCAGACATCTGTACAACATTAATTCAAGCGAGAGAATATAGATGTTAAAATATTACCTTCGCTGACTTCTCCTGGCATGTGTTCTTTTCAATGACACACTCGGATAGCTAGAAATTTCTTCTGCAAAAAATCGCAATATCAATTCATAACGTGTGCATACAATGTCAACAGATAAAACAATAGTTTCTAGGCTATTTCGAATAGAAATGGTTCATTTCGTACTGTACAGACGTGTGTCTTAAAGGGCTAGAAGTAAAAGGACTCTCTTGACTTTGGCATTTACCCAGTCATTGCATTAGTTAATTTGAAATCAATGTTTACAGAACCAAGGAAAAGGTGGTCAGTAATGCTCCCTGAGGCATTTACGTATTACTTTCAATCTGCTCCAGCAAAAGAAATGAGTTAAACATTAGTGACATGAGATGCAAAGTTTTAATTTTATTAGCAATTGTGCATGTAGGAATGTTACGGCCTCAGACATTGCACCTAGATCGATAATGCGAACAAATAACTATACTGTATCCACTTATGTTGTCAAATCCGCGTGACAATAGGCAAAGATTTTGCCTGCAAGATGCAAATGTCCTCTACATACGCTTATTGATGACAAGCTTGATATTTTTTATTCGACAAAACTTGTTTATTTAACAAATTTTGTGTTTGTGTGTCTATTGGCTATGCTCCTATGTACTGCACATATCTGTCTTTATGGATAGGTACTGAGCACATACGACGATGTACAAATTAAAGTCGATGAGTTTTTTGCCGAAATTTTCTTGGCTTTGGACCATTGAAGGTAAAGATGCGTTGAATTCATTTTTATGATTAAATTGTATCATCGCCAAGATATTGTTTGTTCGATCACAATCTTCGCTTTTTCAGACTTTTCCTGTTGTCATGTCGCCAGGTAGATATGCACGTGGCGTACAGACCGTTGCGAAAGCTCGACTTTTGATTTTTCTTGTAAAATTTGACTAGAAAGAGTATAATACTGAGGTTATTAATAATTACCTAGGTTTAGAGGACAACATTAGAATATTACAGACTGGATTTTTAAGGTGTATCGCTTCGGCTAAGAAATATTTAGCCTAGACCCTTTTCGTCGCTTACGGCCTCCGGAGTGGGGTCGGGGGCTCGGAGGCCGTAAGCTACGAATAGGGTCTAGGCTAAGGAATGTTAGATTTAAAAACATTTCAGTGTTGGCTGGTTACTACTCGGAACTTTGCCCAAAATTAAAAAATCTTTTGTGAAAGGTTTACCACCTGTAATCCCGTACCTTGGCCTTAGAAGATTTGTAGGCTGCAAGATCTAGGCAGAACAACAATGTAACATTTCTGCCCTATCACGGACGGGAATAATCGATTTCTGCCCAAACAGGTTTCAAAACACTTCAGCATTACTCTGAACTCACCGTGATAAAACTATTTAAGGCCAGACAGAAAAAAAATCATTGTTCCTTATTTGGGAAAGTCACAGAGACAACGAGCGATTTTTTCGACAAACCAGCAAAATCTCCCATTAGTTACATAATTACTGATGTATTGGAGTCTAGATTTTACAAACTGTCCACCATTAGAAGTATTACACATACAGGCAGTGTTGACAGAACTAATTCTGGAATTCCCACATGCTCAAAGAATAAACAAAAGACTGTAAACATATGTCCAAGCACACACTGACTGAGAAAAAACATTGATCATGTAAACGTCATGTTGAATTTCATCTCCAGCCGAGCTTTTTACAGCGACGCGACCTCGCGTTTTTATACAGTGACAGTCTTTTGGATACACTTCTCTTTCAAACCGATACCTTTTATCACATGTCAGAAACTTGTTGAAAAAATCCCCGAATGTATCCGGACTAATACTTAGCCATGTCTTTGAAACTAATTTGTTGCCACTACGTCTAATGCTAGCGATCAAATTAATACTTATGATGCACTATATATATTACTGCTGAATCCTGAAAGTCGACTATCGTTGTTTTATAGCACGCGAAATACTGATGCTGTTCAACTTCTTGATAGACTCGTTCTGTCTGAACTCCTTACCATGGTCTGATCTAAGTCCCGCGAATGCGAAATCTCGGGAGACGAATACCACTAAAATAATTACATTGCAGAAGCACATTTGACGCCTTTTAAAAAACAAAAAAAAAATCCAAACTGCCTAAAGTAGAAGCGGCGTTTCCGAGAAACAATTTCTTTACTCTGCCTGGCCGGAGGTATGAGAGAGATTAAGGATGTGTACACAGTACAAATATGATTCACACGTATTGCGCAGTTGTGCGCGTAGCGGTTGTAGAGATGTCGTCAGCAGTTTGTAAATCAGTAAATCTTCGGTTAGGGAAATGCACGTTCCAGTGTTTGTAGCAGTCCAGTAAACGATGTGGCAACGGCATTGTGTTGGCCGTATGTCTTATTAAACTACATGTATCACTGATATAAATCGACAATAGCCTGAGGAGGGATATTGCTGTGCCATCCCAAAAAAACGAAAGTGGTGAAAAATTATAGAAGAATTGGATGGACACTGTCAGCCATGACTGATGTATAATGATCAACGCTAAATTATGTAAGAAAGAGGTATTGAGAATTCAGCTCAGCTTAAAGTGCATTTTATCACAGTCCAGGTACTGTGTGGCACTGAAGATAATTCTGTTGATACTGCTAGATCATAAGAAGTATGTGTGAAATAAGAGTGATTGGCGGTGTAAATTGCAGCTGTCAACTACAATAGAAATAAAATTGCTTGCCACAACTTGGCCCACCCAAATTCAGCTACAAAATATAGCCCAACATGAACCGTATATATAGAGGAGGTGCTATCACCGACTGTGAACACTGATAGCGACTGTAAACCTTCATCAATATTGATGGTAATAAAATGAACATGACAGTTGCAGTATTAGCGTCACCATCAATTTACAGTTGGAACCATCAAAATCATTTTTGATAGTCCAACTGACCACCGTGTTTAAATTTAATTTCTAGTCCATCTGTCCTGCTCTGGAGTTCTGAAACTCGGGATACTTTACAAATTCGGAGAGGTTCATGCTCATTCGGACCAATGACCAATAACATTGTAAGCGGAAGGAGGGCAACTCAACATTGGCAAATTGTTTGTGTATGGGTAAACGATATTCTTATGTGACGGTTACTATGTAGAGCTATGTAAGAACACCATTTAATTATACTGATACATACGGACGTGTCCTTCCACCAGCTGCCAATTTTTCCGGTCTCTCACAGTTCAATTTTTGTCTGCAACTCAAACGTTTTAGCCGTCTTTCGGCCATATAGGCGAGTCACTTTGAGTGAAAATATCTTACCTTGACAAAGGTCCATGGCAGCGGATTGTTGTTCCCAATAACGATGACGTGAATCCTGACGAGCTTCTGGTGACCACAGCACGTATCTGTAAGTTCGTACGTATTATAATCGCCAACAATGGTACAAAGTCTAAAATCACCGTCTCTCCACCCACGAGGGAAGTTGATTAATTTACTGTCACAAACTAGGGAGGTAATCGCACTCAAACTCGATATACCCTTTGCTACAAATAGGCATCATAGGCCATTTAGTAGAATACAGAATCAAAAGATTCTTCGAATTAACGATATAACATTATTTGTACTTACTCTACACAGGGTTTTCTTAGTACAGGAGCTTACAGTTATGAGGAGAGACGGGACGTAGGAAATTTGTCAATGATCTAGCCTACAAAATGTAACCCTTTCAATTGTACTTTCAAAATGTGATCCTATCTTTTTCGAAATTATAAAAACATGACACTTCCCCCTCCTCTCTACTCAAACTTTGAAATTCGAAATAAGTACTATGATTTTGACAAAATTGTTGACTTTGACAACGTAAGTTAAGGAATTCAGCCTGATTCAGACATGATTCAAACTCAGCACACTTGTTCTCTTCATGACAGTGAAGACACTGTATCGCGCAGATGTTGAATATCATGTGCACATATTGCATGGGCGCATCTTTTTATATTCAACCCAGAAAGTTCCAATCTCTGACATATATTTTTCAACGATCAGGCACTATTTTAACATTTTCTGTCGTCAAATATCTTTTAGGTACAGATATTAAAATATAGTTTTCAGAGCTTTTGTTCTGTGCATCAACTACAGGTTCTCCCTCTTCTACTGCCTTAAAGTCAAATAGTACGTAATTTTGTCAACAAGCTAATAATGACGCTGTTCGCAATTAAATGGTCAGGACTTATATTGACTAAGTTTTCATGGGGCAATGTTTTGATATTTCTTCTAAAGATAACTTAGTACTAGACTTGGTTCAAGTCGGTGAATTTAAAAAAAAATAAAAGCATTTATAATAGTTTCTCTTGTGTCTCTCCTATTTCGTACAAACCTATCCGGAATTTGGCAGCTCACGCCAGGTTTTCCCAGCGATTGAATGCGTCACGTTTGAGTCTGCGCAGTAGTGAGTTAGTTTCTGCCGGATTCACCAACTCTGTGATTCCGGGTGAAACTCCGCTGTTTAGCGTCCACCCTACTCATAGCGTCCACTCACGCAGTGTTTCACATGAAAGCAGAATACAAATCATTGCGTTCATTCCACTCAAACATTCACAAAATCACAGACTTGTAAAATATGCGATAAAAGACATAGGTCACCCTCTAGTTTTGTGGTTATGAAGTGTTAAAGCATTAGCACTATTCTCTGAATTTTATATAAGTAATTTTGGCTATACTGGATTTGAATAAAAGATATGATTTCTTTTGCAGTTGTTTTTATTATGGAAACATGTTACCAAGACTACATCATGCATAATTGATAAACCAATCATGCTCTACCTATAATGTTTTAAGGGGCAAAAACCGAAGTACCAAAGATAATTTAGCATTTTGATTTTACACTCCTAAATTCTTTTCTTATAAATTGTTAAATTTTATATGTCTCAATCAACAGCACTATTTTCATTTTTTATATGCATTGATATTTCTTTGTTGTAATGAAAAAATGGGGTTAACTGGACTATCCTCTTTAAAATATGCAGAAGTACACACCACTGAGCAAACGTCACTGTGGATTTTTCATTCGAACAATTCAAATTATTATTGATTTTGTATTCTTTTAGAGGACAATAGCTGTTTAAATTTATACTTTATCCGTCTTATGAGCCGCAAATAGTACAGTTCTTCTACTGTACAGGCCAAAAGAAACACTTGAGGCAGGAATTTAACCGATCAAAGTTGGAGGTAGCAGCAATTCACATCACAGTGGTAAGTATATTGTGTGCGGGCATCATCTCAGGCGACAGGACAGGTGATTGGAGAAGACCCTAATCAAGGTGTTGATAGGTCTGCAGAATGAACCTTCACTACAACAAATTTATGTGATCAGACATGCATTGCAACGCGCTACATGTATATACTTCTATAATTATAGCATGAGAAATACTGCTCACTGGAAAGTGTGTTATTATTAAGGGTACCCGAACGCCGACGGATGTTATTCATACTCGCTAAATGTTCATGATTACACCGTAAATACATATACAGGGCTCGAAATTAACTTTTTTCCCTGGTAGTCCCATTGGGCTACCATTTTCTGAAGTTGGTAGTCCAGTGACAAGGTCTGGTAGCCCATGCCTTAATGAAGATGTTTTTTTGTAGAGAATATTTTTATTTATATCTAGACAATGAAAGATTGATTTTTCATGATTCAATCCAAGAAGTTAATTTTCTAGTCACTTGGCATCAATACCTGCAGATCATAGCCTTGGGAGAACTGTATAGCATGTGCAGTGGACAACGGTGACGCCTCAAAGTTTGACGACCTATTCACACGTACGCAGAGCTTATATGCCAATTTTCATGTTCGCCATGACAACGACTTGTCACACAAACATAACATGGTTAAAAATGGATTGGCTATGAATTTCAGGATGACAACTTGGTACAGTCATGTTCCTAATACTTTCGTGGCAATTTTCGCTATGTTTCTGTGGATGGCCAGACAGCTTTTTCTTTGCAGTTTTAATAACTTTGTTTGACTGTGATTGATACATTGTGATTAAATAACTATGAAAATGAATTTTCGTTGGCCATCGTTTCCCGAGCCTGTCATCCAAGTATATCAGTTCAGATATTTTACTGAAAGTTTGTCCTAACAAATTCGACTGCACGGTCGCCTTTTAATTTGCATAACACAGTTACAGTCTGGTCTTTCTGTGTCCAGTTGGGTTGACTGTATTAGCGTCGGTCATCTCACAGCGATCAACATAATGTCGCCCACTAAGTAATTTTATGTCGCAGGCTTTGGTAGTCCGTGTGGGCTACCATTTCATGGGTTTTGGTAGCCCCAGGGAAAAGTTGGTAGTCTGTGGACGCGGGACTACCGCTAATTTCGAGTATATGATATACTTTTAACAATCTCTTCTTGATTGCAACATTACTCAGATAACATATAAAGTGGTTAAATCACCCGTTATTTTTAACTGTTGACAGAACCTAGTGCTTTATTTACTATATATACCGATATATCTACTGTTGCAAGTGCTGTTAAGTATGTTGTTGCCCGCAACAAATGCGAACGTTTCGACGGCGAGTGCCGGAGGCACGGCTCCAGCGAAACGTTCGCTCTGCAATGACCGTAAACAATGGCAAAAGCGGCTATAGAGAATCTATCTCGATTCAACAATGCCCTCTCTACAGCTTTCGCATAAAATATCACGTGAACACCAGACACAATCTGAAAATGCTCTCGTATTTCAGTTCATTTTGCAGTTGTCTGTAAATTGATACTTTTTTCTGACATCATTGCTTTGACCTTGCGACTTCAAATTTTGTTATCATATTATGAGCAATATATAGGTAGCAGCAATAAGAATATTGTTCAGTACACAAATTAGTTATCAGATGTAACGAAAATCTTCAGCTCTTTTGTTCCTCTTATTTTCACTTTTCTTATACATGTCTTTCATTACCCATCTTGTTGCCCAGTTTTCATTACTTGTATCGTACCTTTTTATAGTTAGTTTTTATTATTGGTGGGTTAAATTATAATTATTTGCCCTTGTTAATGTGATCACTTGTATTCGACAAAAAGAAAGTAATAATTACACTGTAATGCTGTTACTTCTGTTCTTAGTTTCTTCTAATGCAATTGAATAGTGAAACCTTTAAAAAGTGAAGTGAGTACCGTTGTGAAAAATTCCGAGTAGACATAGTATGTATTTTTTTGCTCGTCTGATATGGTGCTGAACCCTTTCACCATCCAATTTTGGTCCAGCTGTAATGGCAAAGCTGGTCCTACACACTGCAAACCACATGAAAGGGTAAAAAAGTTCAGAATTACAGTTATCACAAGAAATCGAGTATTGAATCAATGTTGGTTCTTATTTATTATAAAGATGCCAGCTATAGAATTTGAAGAAAATTTTCAACCTTCACTCCGTAAGCTGCAGTCTATTTGTAAACAATAAGCTGGGTTTTTTTTCTGAGCACAGATGAAGCAACTGCACATAATAAAATGTCCAAACAGAGCAAGAAAATTTTATTTATTATATCAAGTATAGAATTTGAAGAAAAATTTCAACCTTCCTGATACATTCCGTAAGCTGCAGTCTGTTTGTGAACTAGAAGGTGTTTTTATATCTGAGCACAGATGAAGCAAACGCAAAAAATAAAAAGTCCAAACAGAGCAAGACAATTTGACATACATATTAGCGAATTTATTCTTCTGAAAGCAACACTGGATATTTACAAGCAACATTTACTTAAAAGGAATTGTTAAAAATACTTATCAGTAACACTGTAATCAGTCATTGTAGAATATCAACCTCTACGCGCAGTATGTACGTCCGATATGCTAGTGTGCCTCTTCAGGTCTGAACCTCTAACAGGCAATTGATTGTTTGTGCCTCCTTGGGTGAGTGATTGTGTGTACCCTTTTGAGTAAGTAATTGCTTGCGATATTTGAATATGCATTCCTCATTTCAATATTAAACACTTCTTATCGACAGCTCCTACGCTGTCAAACTTTATTTTGAACCAAATTTATAAGTGTCACCAGCACGCTGCCGCCATCATTGGATGGAATTACCGGAAACATGGAATGAGGAATCCGGAATGAAACATGGAATCATGGCATACCGAATATGTTACAGGAAGCCCTGAAAATCAAAACCTTGTAGTTTTCAAAATGTTGAAACAACGACAACAACATAGTTCTCTGTGAGTTTTTCGACATGTACGGATTTGTGATCTCACGGTCTCCAAGCCGACTGTACGGTAGGTCGCCATCTCTGACTTTTTTAGTCACATCACAAGAGGGCCCTATGGCCTCGAACACAAGACCTTTAAACGATACGTAATTTTGTGAGAGAACATCGGGTACAAAGTTCCTGTGTGCTGTATTGTGCAGTTGATTAAAATATATCACGTGATACAGTACTACTCCATCTACTACTGTAACACCATCTGTATTCAGTGAGTGTGCAAGAACGAAAATGTGCCACTTAACTCAGAAGGGCATGCATAATCTTTTGAAGGGACACAGTTTCAAATGGATAAATCAATTATAAATGCTTGTTTGTGGCATAAGCATTTACACAAGAACTGTAAATGCATGTTCAAGGGGTCGCTTCGGTTTTACAATTCAGAGTGAATAAAATCTAGAGTGTAGTTTGCAACATACAATATTACAAATTTTACTGAAAAGTCCAGGAAAATTTCAAAATACTGACCACCAGCATGACTAACAAATGCAACCAATAAGTCGTATTAGGTGACATTCTTAAGGCAAACTTTAATTCTGTGACACACTTTTTCACTTTGGTTAAGTGATTCTATTAAAATAATTAATAATTATAGTCTGCATACCTCTCGCTCAGTGACTAATCTCACTACACATAGAGACACAGATGCAATCATGCTAAGAGTATACATTTCCATTCAAAGTTCGTGCGATAGTGTGCTCTTGCTGTTAAGTGATGTTGATGTGAGACAGCCATACGATTAATTGTGTTTATCCAAATGTACGTTTTGATCAGATACTTTGTACACATAGATCTATTGATTACATTATCAAGCCGTTCTATGTTGTGGAGTCATTACAAATAACAAGAACACTTGAAGAGATTAACAATGCTCTCATTATAATACTGAAAACATGCATGTATGTAGGTTTAAATTTTGCCGAGGAGGGCAACCATAACCTGAAATCAAGAATAAGGACACGAGTACATTTAACGGCAGGGGCCGAAAGAGAAAATGGGAAAGGGCATAAAAACAACTGGGTGTTCATGGGGGAGGCTTGAAAATTCCAGGGTACTATGAGGGGCCTCCGACTTTTCTTTAAATTCAAATTATGCCGATAATCAGACTGAACGGGCAGAGAACAACTCTTTCATAAACTAATTTCACTGATGTTATCCAATGAAACAGCTGGGCTTCATTGACTAACGATCATAAACAATTTGTGCTTTGAACACTAATCCTTTCTGTTGCAATTGACTATCATGGGGTACTTAAAAGGTAGACAATGGGCCATGGATAAAACCTTTCAGGCAAATTAATCAATTTAACAGATATAGCTAGTTTTAAATTATATTTGCTTTCATAGTTAGCCAGCGAGACTTATATGTGTAACACATCGATATCTTTTGATGAAATTTCAATGTCATATTTGGTGCAGACCTAAAGACTTCTAATTACCATATTCTTGTGGTTAAAGTAAATTCAGTTGTCAAACATATACAGGTGAACGAAGGTTAACGAATTGCGTATAGTTTGTAATATAGATTACAATTTATTTAGACACAAATGCCCTCCTAATCAGCATTTTCTATACAATCTAAAAATTGTCAAACATATATAAATGCTCAGACGTAGCAAATGTCGTATTACAAATAACTTGTTCATAGTTTACGCGATAGACAACCATTCGTAGCGAAATGACACTTTTAGGTGAAATTTCAAAATCAAATTTTTTATACATGAATGGCCTTCTAATCACCATATTCTAGCGAAGTACATGTACATTCAATTCAATAACCTTAAACGTATAAATGCATAGATATAGCCGGTATATCTGTCGATTGCTTTGAAGCATTGGCATTAGACGAACTAGACATATTGTCAAAATCGAGGTGTTGCCAACACTATCAGGTGCAATTACCAGCTGACTTCTTGCTACAATCTTGACTTTTTGTTACAAACTACCTGTCTACCAAAAAATGTAACTAGGAGTATAACGTTTCTCTGTCCCCAAAAATCAATGACAAATCATTTCCTCTGGCACATGAACAGTTTTTCCTCCCCTTCACAACAATGTAACATATAGGCCTAATCAAATACCCTCCTTCTTCGAACAATAATTACTCAGAAATCTTGCCATCAATTAAAGGGCCAACAATGCTAACTTTTGATGATTTTTTTCATTACTTTTATTTTGTATGTCAATCGCAACTTCATATTCTACTCCCCAAAGAATGTTGAAATACCCACTGTTTAGCTTGTTAACTTAGCGTCTGTATGTGTAAAATGTATTGTTATTGTATACATTTGAATTCTAGTCCAGACCAGAAGTCACTTTTCAACAATAATAATGTACGTTACACATGTACAGGTTGAGTGGATGAGCTGAATGCTAATTTTTTTTTTTTTTTAATGTAGATTTTATTACCAAATTAAATGGCCAAACACAGCCTTCCTTTACAATATTGTTTCATTACAAAATGATTATAAATCTACATTAACATAGAAAACAAAAATGCACACAGAAGGGAGACAACAGCGAGGCACAATAACTAAAGTCAACAAAAGTTGAAGGTAATCGGTGGAAAAAGAAAGAAATAAAGAAGCATTTATACACTTGGTAAACTTCAATCTGTCAGAAAATGTTTCCATTTTAGTTCAAATGATTCTATACGGCGAAGTCTTGTAGCGACAATTTTTTCGGATAGCATTGTCTTTTTAATACACTCCTGGAAGACATGAATGGATGGCTTCAAATTGGAGAATCTTACTGTATAAATGTGGTATTTTGCTATCAACACTATATGATTTAAAACTATGTTGTTTCCTTTTGGTAAAAAGCCCAAGATGATATGTTTGCATGAATAATTTTTCACTTCGATATTTTTATCTTTCAAATACTTTTGAAAATCAAGCCAAAAAGTCTTTACCTCTTTACACTCCCAGAACATATGCTCCAAGGTTTCCTCTACTCCGCAGTGTTGATATGATGAATCCGTTTTTACACGGAGTTGTTTTAGGAAAACGTTTGTTGCCAAGATTCTGTGAAGTATTTTAAACTGGAATGTTCTTAGCTTCTCTTCTACTGTCGTTTTATAAATTAAATTCCAATAGGGTTTCATATCAATGTTGTGTGCATAATCTTGATTTGAAAAATATATATGTGATCTCGGGGGTTGGGCAACTTGATCTCTGAAAAAATTATAAAATTGTCGCGTCGTCTGTTTTCCTTGAAGCATATGTTGTACATGTCTATGTGAGTTTTCCTCTATTGTCTTTACGTTTCCTTCGCTTTTCAATAAATTTTTCCACTTCGAAGGTATTGCAGATAGAATTCTATAGTACAATAAAAAATCTTGCCCAACATCATATTTTTCTTTAAAGTTTTGCCAAGAAAGTAGTTCTCCTTTTTCGTTAAAGAAATCACCTACATAGCTGAATGCTATTTAAATAAACTTTGTTTTGGAGAGTAGAAGGAGAATTATGACATTCAAACAAAAACGTGAAAAAATTATAAAAGTTAGCATTACTGATCCTTTAAATACATGAGGAGCAATCATGTGGGTGGAGTACCTAACTCATGATCCGAGGATGGTGAATACGAGATTTGGGTGTTGCCAGAGATCCAGAATTACTTGTGACCCTGAGCAAGGTGTTTTACTCTTTATTACCCAATGGGGTGGTGGCTTATGGACATGTCATCCTGAAAATTAATGAGGCTTTCACCGTTGAATGACGAACTTAATGAAGTAAAATGTGATTGAATGAAATAATTAAAATAAAACAATACATGCACGCTTCTTACTCGTCGGGCGACAAAGTTAATAAAATAAAATAAAATAAATACAAAACAATACAAAACAATACAATACAATACGATACAATACAATACAATACAATACAATACAATACAATACAATATAATAATATAAAATAAAATAAAATAAAATAAAATAAAATAAAATAAAATAAATAGTTCTGGAGTGTACATATTGTGGAGAAATGTTATCCCCTACTATTATACACTGAATAATATAAATTCTCAATGAAACGGCAACCTCACTCAACATTTCATAACTGGTTTTGCTTTCTAACTTATAAGATTTAGTGTTTTTGCCCTTGTCGAGAATATCTCCACAGGTTAACTTGATGTTTGTACGTCCATTGAATACTCGCACGCAAAACTTATGTAACATTCATTGCAGAAAGTGAATCGCATGATTCAAATTTACATAATGCCTGTATCATAAATCATCACTTATTGTTACTGTTCGACAGTGGTAGGCGCACCAGGGTTTTGTGAAATCCAAGCACACATTTTATCAACAATGTCAAACCTTGCAATATCCTCGAGAAGATTCATGAGTCTATTTAGGTCGCGCTCTCCACTCATGCTGGTGTGCATGTATGTCAATACATCAAGAGGCCCCTTGAACATATTCGATTTATTATGATCTTTAACAACCAACACCGCCAGATCTTGATGGTACTTGACTGGTGTATCGTCTGTCCTTCTGTTTGGTGGCATGGTCAGTGATACAATAATTGTATCTCTCATGTCGATGTCATTAAGCAGGTCAGAGATAGGCTTACCTGTGAAATACCGAAATAATATTAAGCTTAGTACATGTGTGTCCCTATTATCAAGCTTTGCGGACATTAAAGATTAGCTGTCATACAAATACTTCTTCAACATTATATGTTAGTGTAACACCTCTGAAAAAGGCATTACACATTTGTGCAAAGTACATTTATGAATTCAGTATTCAATAGAGTTTAGTCCGACGAATTATAGGTTTGTTTGTCATCCTCATCCTTCCTGAAATTGTGTGGAATCGAGTTTTTTCCTTTTAGTAATCTTCCGCTCACTAGCTCGAACTACGAGCAAGATATAACAAGAGGACAGCATTGCTTAAATGCGCTGTAAATCTGAGACTCAGCAACGTGATGTTGATAATCACTCTGTCATACTTCTAAATTCATTCTTCTACATGTTTTTGGAGTCAAAGTTGGAAGAATTTCTTACAAAGCAAGGTGCGCGAGGATGAGGAGAAAAAACCAAACTCTTTTCCTGATTTAACATAAAAAGTCAGCATGTATCATTATCAATATCGTATCCGGAATAAAGCCGTCATAGCATTGTAATCCTACAATAAACACAATCAGTTCCAAACACTTTCAGTCTACTTCTAACTTGGTTCAGTGTTCCTATTTTGTATACGTAAGATTTCACAAAAATTGCTAAATCAATCTTCATTTCCATAACTCTATAGGCTTGGCATTGGTAAAATTTAATCATTACCTTTGGCTAACTGGAAAGCCTCTTCATTTTGTTCGCTTCTTTCACGTCCGTTTTTTAAACTCAGAATACTTGTCTTCATCTAAATTTTAAAAAGGCGAAACAAAAGCAAATTGGCATTAATTAGCAAAAAAACATTGATTGTTCACAAACCCCTAGGTTGAAAAGGTCTTTACACTTTACTGGCTTCGTGGGTGGACCTTGGAATTTACACTGAATCTAGTGAGAAGACAAATTATTCCTATCCTGCATCATAGTGAAATCTTTAAAAACAGGGTTTATAAGCATATAAATCTAAATCAATGAGTTTTTCTATAAACTTATCATGGTCAGACGACTGAATATTTTATAGTAAAAGTGTCCTATTTCTAGAGGACACCTCTCCTTATACTTAACATTTAACTTGTTCGTTTGTAGCTTCTGCATTTCCTTACCTTTACGTCCGTTGGCGTTCGCTTATGGTGTTTGTTTTCATCATCAACACAGTTCATAGCTGTCTGAACGAGGGTTGCTCCTCTCGAGGATGCTGTGTTATTCACATCAGCAGTTTCACTTTCAGATGATTTGTGCTCAATTCCTTGATGACTCAAACCTTTACACACCATAGTAGTATCACTTTCATCTTCCAGCAGACGGTCTCTTTCTTCTGGATTTGATTCTGTCGATAATGAGCGATTTAGGATTGACCTCCTCTTCGTCTTTGATGGACTCCTCTGTTGTTTCTGCTCATTTACTAATCTATAGAGAGTACCATCCGAATGTGTGGCCGCTTCAGCGTGATTTTCAATGACACTGGTGTCACCATCTCTCAGAATTCGGATTTTTTCTTCTGCGCGTGTTTCAGCCCTATTACAGGAAAAATGATTCAATGATAATGATACGGTAAAATAAGTTTGTAATGCTGATTTATGTTCATGCAAGTAGCCATACTCCTATATAAGAGGATGCTAATGATATCGGTCCTACCTGCGCATTTTTAAAAGTGTAATTCCGCTGACAATGCTAAAGTAAACACGACTTTAAGGTAGTACGAATAACATTTACACATAACACAATCACCTGCCTGAAATTACCATGAACATACACATGTCCTAAACATTCACCGAACACCCTTTTGATATTTTATCTTAGTAAGTTTAAACGAGAACGTAACCTGACCAAATTGCCGAGGGGTCAGAACCCAGCTCGGCAAGGATTTGGATAATTTACATAAATGTACATATTGACAGTATGGAAAGTTCTAGGGGCGCCCCGCAGACTAAGGCCCTTTTATATATGGTTTCCAAACAAGCGTTCAGGTCGTTTTAGTTATGTTATAAAGACTAAACAAATATAGAGAAAGCGTGTGTGACTATATTATAGATAGTACCTTTTATATATGTGTACATCTCCTGTTGTATGTTGTTCACTTCTTTTTGTATCATCGACATAAGAGCAGTCCTGGTTGGGATATTCTGCAGTAGGAAACAATATATCAACAATGCAAAATTAGGACTGTCAAAGGAAATATCACAAGACACCTTTGTCATCAATACCGGTATATTTATGATGAAACTTGTACAACTGGTGCAGTAATCTCTTTAACATTGAATTTCACACAAAATAGCCGCCAGTGTTTACAATGTACCTACGACTACGAAAGAATATAACTTAACCCTCTGTATTCATTGTTTCAAATACCTCAAATATTGCTTATGTATAAAACTGCAAATATCAGATTCTCAAGGAAAAAGAACCCTGACTGTAAAGTGCATAATAATGTGAAACATACACTATATTTTCAATGACTTGAAATAAATCTTGTGAAGTAGGACATCATGGTTTTTTTTATCTTGGAATTACATGAAATCATACGCAAAACTAATAAAAAACTAATAGTATAATTTTGTTTCTTATCCTATGAAGCGTTCGACTTAGTTTTTCTTCAAGGCACATTTTTATCGGGCTGTTTCGCCTAATTGTAAGAAACGTTTCAATGATTTGTAGTTGAAACTCACCCTTTTCATTATTTAAAGGTGACAGTGGTTCCTCTGGAGTTCGAATTCTGGTAAACCTGTTTATGCGTCTCTTCATACAATATGCGAGCGCTCCAACCAGTGCAGCTGAAGGGATTACACACGACAGAAGTAATGCAACCTGGCTTTTCACGTTTATGTGGTGGATATCCCTTCCTCTACTACCTGAAAATGAAGTTAAAATATTTGAAAGAAGAATAGAAGGTAGTATTATTCATGTAAATATAATCTTGATGTGTAGGGTAACAATACTCATATTCTCAGAATTGAGTTGTCCTCAGGTTATAACTGTCAAGAAAAAAAGACTGAGACTATGACGCTTAAGAAAATTAATTCATCAAAGCTTTATAACGTGCTGAATTTATTTGAAGTACAACATAATTAAAACCGTAGCCTTAGCTGTCAGAAAAAACGGGTGTTTGCAGGGCTGTTAGACTACTGAAAGATATACTACATCACTTATCACGATGATTAGCTTGACAGTTATTTAACTTGTGAAAATGGCAATACCTGATGCCGTATGTGTTGCATGATTTGTTACTGCCGAATTTGTCAATGCATATGTTGTTCTGTCAGTCTCTAATGTCATCTCTCTCATAACATCCGTTGATTGCTTCTCAGTAGTCTCCTGAACAGTTGTTATTGTTTCTGTTGATTGATTGGTGACTAACTTGTGTGTGGTGCTAGGGGGCGATGTAATGTCCACTGATATAGTTGTCGTGACTGAGCATGCTGGATCGATATCGAGGTCGTAGTTACCACAATATTCACAGTTACCGTACATATCTTTGAAATACCTACAGAAAGTACAAAGAAGGTAACGTATTATTTGGAAAGTCAAACAAGCATATTTCTCACTCAGGAAGTCGCCGTTCTTTACATCTATTGTGTAGAATGCACCTGGTAAAGTTGTTTTCACAGGTGCAAATTTCTAACAGCTAAGAATGGCTTGATTAAATATGATTTCGCTTTCGCTGGATTGGCAGAATGTCTAAGTAGATTGTTTAGAAACATATTAGATATCAAAATAAAAAAGTTTTGAAATCTCGACAAATACATAAATTGTATACGTACTTAACAAAAGATCTACAAAAGCATGTGACAATATCTGACTATAGACTGCTGTGCCTCGGTTCAAATTAAATCGTACGAATAGAGACACCTAAGCATGTTTTTGTACAGGTGAAAAGCTCACTCACTCATATTCAGGAATATCAATGCGAAGCATAAAACAGTGCTTTTGCATTCATTGTAATAATAATAATAATAAGCTTTATTTCAGGATACCATACCAAAAAAGTACACAATCCCATAGACTTTTAAAAAAACACAACACACAGAAAGGGGTGTTAGACGGTAGTAAAAAAGAGCTAAAACTATTAAAAATACATCAGTTGCCTATACGTCAGATATATTTTAGAATGCAATAGAGCATCCGACTTGAGGACGGTTAAAATAATAGCATTATGATGGTCTTTAAGACGCTCATAGAAATTGTACATCGATTTACGCCTGAGAGCTTCAAATGTCGGTATACTATTGAAAACAAACATAGCACTGGCACTGCAGTCACGAGCATAGCCCATAATAATTCGGAGAGCGTTATTGTAAGCTACCCGGAGTGAATTCAGTTTTTTCTTGGTGTAAGAAGACCAGAGACTCGAACAATACATATTGGTACAGAAACTTCGGAACAAAAACAGTTTAACATGATCTGAACAATAAGAAAATTTACGAATCAAGGTATTTGCGCGGATATAAAGGCTCCTAGTTTGCCGCATAATTGCTTGGTCATCAAAGAAGTCATCAGTCATGTCATAACCCAAATACACATGGTGTTGCACAACTTGTAGTTGGCTGGTTCCGATTTTTACCAAAGGAAGCTTCTCTAATTTGACTGAACTCTTACGCGGCATAAAATACATACACTTGGATTTCATTTTATGATAGATAATGTCATGCTGGATACCATATTTCTCACAGATTGCGACTAACTCACGTAAACCTTTGATAGATGGGC